>JAQQSK010008703.1:0-13397 GCA_028658325.1 Potorous gilbertii
CTTAATTTTATTTTTTTAGATATCATCCCATCATTTTCAGTTCTCTCTCATGTCTTCAGTCTATGGAGACTACTTCTTACTGTCCTAATAATGATAAAGTTCTTAAGAATCACAAGTATTATTTCCCCATATGAGAATATAAACTGTTTTACCTTATTGAATCCCTTACGATTTCTCTTTGCAGTTTTCCTTTTTATGCTTTTCTTGAATCTTGTATTTGAAAGTCAAATTTTCTATTCAGTTCCGGTATTTTCATCAAGAATGCTTGAAAATCTTCTATCTCCTTGTTTATCTATATTCTCCTGAAGGATTATACTCAGATAGGTTGGGCAGATGACTCCTCATTATACTCTTAGTTCCTTTACCTTCCAGAATATCATATTCCAAGCCTTCTGATCCTTTAAGGCAGATGCTACTAAATATTGTGGTATCTTGACTCTGACTCCACAATATTGAAATTGTTTCTTTCTGGCTGTTTAGAATATTTTCTCCTTGATTTGGGAGCTCAGGAATTTGACTATATTATTTCTGGCAGTTTTCATTATGGTACATTTTTCAGGTGGTCATTAGTAGATTCCTTCAAAGTGTATTTTATCCACTAGTTCTGAAATGTCATGGCAGTTTTCCTTGATAATTTCTTAAAAGATGATGTTCAGAGTCTTTTTCTGATAACGGCTTTCAGGTACTCCAATAATTTTTAAATTATGTCACCTGGATCTATTTTCCAGGTCAGTTGTTTTTTCCAATGAGACTTTCACATTTTATTCTATTTTTTCATTCTTTTGATTTTGTTTTATTTTTTCTTTACATCTCATGGATTCATTAGCTTCTTATTTGGCCAATTCTACTTATTAAATAGTTTTTTATTTTCTTCAGTGAATTTTTGTATATCTTTTTCACTTGGCCAATTTTTAGGGAGTCCTTTTCTTCACTGGATTTTTATGACTCTTTTACCATTTTGCCTATTCACTTGTTTAAAGTGTTATTCTCCTCAGTATTTTTGTGCCCCCATTACCAAGCTCATTTTTCAAGATTTTCTTGTAATAGTCTCATTTCTTTTCACAATTTTTCCTCTGCCTTTTTTATTTGATTTTTAAAATCTTTTTTGAGTTTTTTCCAGGAATTATTTCTGGGCCTTAGACCAATACATATTTTTTCTTTGAGGCTTTCAGTTCTGACTTTGTTGTCTTCTTCTGAGTTTGTGTATTGGTCTTCCCTGTCACCACAGTAACTTTCCATGGTCAGGATGCTGTTGTTTTTTGCTCGTATTCCAGCCCATCTCTTGACTTTTAACTCAATGTTAAAGTTGTGCTCTGCTCTTGGGATGGAGAATACACTGTCTAAAGTTTCAGAGTGTTTTGTGCAGCTTTTTCAGAGCTAGTTCTCAGGGTTTTCCATTCTCCTATGATGGCATGATCTAAATAGACATGTGTTTACTATTTTATGGCATGTACTCTGGTCTATGAGCAACTGTAAGCACTCTTTTCTGCCCTAGAACTGTAAGGCAGTAGTAGTGCCCTATTCCCCTGCACTAACAAACTTTAGTGTGCCAGTGCTCCTCCTCATCCTGGGACTGCAAACTGGGACTGTGATCCATCTCTGCATGTGGACAATTCAATACAGTCCTACATCCAGTGTTAGCAAAAGGATCACTGTAATCTCCTTCTGATCAGTTTTCTAATCTCTTACCATCTGTGAGCTCAGAGATCCAGAAGCTGCTACTGCAATTCAGTAGTCCCTGAAGGCTTACTGCTAGCTTACTAGATTGAAGCCTGCATTGTCTATGCTACACTCTAACACTAGTTTGACAGATATTTCCTGTTTTTTAACTAGAAAACTGTTTCATTCCATTCTTTTGTTGGTTCTGCCATTGCAAAATTTGTTTTGAGATATTATTTTAAGGTTATCTGGATGGGAATTTGAGAGAGCTTAGGTAAGTCTCTACCTTTTCTTTTCCATCTGGACTCTATCCCCCTCCACTCCAGTTGTTTTTCCAGTGAGATGTTTCACATTTCCTTCTATTTTTTCATTATTTTGACTTTGTTTTATTGTTTCTTGAAATCTCATGGAGTCATTAGCTTCCACTTGCCCAGTTCTCTTTTTAAGGAATTATTTTCTTCAATGAGCTTTTGTAACTCTTTTTTTCTATTTTGCCTATTCTGCTTTTAAATTAGTTATTTTTTTCAGTGAGGTTTTGTGCCTCTTTTACCCTTTAGGTCAATTCTGTTTTTAAGGAGTTATTTTATTCAGTATTTTTGTACATCTTTTACTATGCTATTAATTTTAAAGGGGAATGTTGAGAGATATCATCTGGATCCAGGTCTGTATCCCACCACACACACACACACACACACACACACATACATACATACATACATATATATATAGCAAAAGTTCAGTAATGCTATATTTAGACAAAATTTACTATATAGAAATGGCTAAGCCTGATATTGTTCTCCCTGGGGATTGAGATTGTAGAGGAGAGAGTATGCCTCCAAAGTGTTGGAGAAAATTGTTTATGCTTTTCTTCTCAACACATCTTTGAAGTCAATCTCCCTCTCTAAAAGTTAAGTGGTATTAATTGGCTACATAAACTGAAGTTCTCATTGATAGTAGCTAACTTTGAAGTAAAACAACTAGTGTGAATTTGATCTACTTCATTAGAGAAGAGAACTTTCAATCCCGTAAGGTTGCCTCTGGCCCTTAGAATCCTGAGAGGGGAACACAGTGTCCTAGTTTTAGAGAGTAAGCCCAGTTATTACAGCTATATAAAAATGTGGTACCATAAGACTCAGAAATATAAGCCCTCCCAAGACACTAAATTGGGGATGAGGTAGTAGGGGACATGTTAATTGTTCTGAATTATTGTTTTGCCAAAGACTTAGTCCAAAATAGTAAGGGATGTGAGTTAGCAGTATCAACTGAATGAGAAAATTAAGAGTATTCACAAAATACAAGAATGAGTCTTTTTTTTTCAGAAATAATTCTATAACAGTACAAAAAGGGAATACAAATGTGATGAGCCAAGAGAGTATCAGTACAGCCATGTGAAGGTCTAGGAGCAGGCTCTGTAGGAATTTTGTGGCACATGCAAAAAAGTAGAATGATGCTTTGTTTACTCACTTCAGTCCTCTCCTTTTTAAACCAGTCTTGCCCATGTGGTGCTAATGAGTATCAGTTGATACTGATACAACCCTCATAACAAAATGATGTAATACAGAGAACCAAACAGGTTTACATGTCAGAAACCAAAAGATTTATAAAGTTTTACAAAGAAAAACTCCTGGATGGAAAAAAAAATTTTAAAAGTCTTTTTCATCATAAAATAGGAAGTTATTTGAACTATTGTTAGACAAACTATTCTGATTCAGACTGATAAATTAGAGACTATGTGGTGTCATGAATAGAGAGAACTTATTTCAATTTCATTACCCATCTGAGCAACCTGCTAAAAAATGAAATGTTTTTCTTGTTACCAATTACAAAACTGGCAGAATAAAGAATTTTCGCAAACATTTAATATTGACTCCAAACATAGAATGATGAGTTCCTACAAAGAAAACTTTTATAAGGCAAGTTCTTATTCCCTATGCATTTCCACTGAGGAAATACTCTCATTGGAGAAAAATAAATACCCCAGTAAATTGAATTGAAAATTTCTACTAATGACATATGCAGACAGAATACTAATCTTAGAGATAGGAGACAATTTGAATCCCAATTCTGACACTATGTGACCACAAACAGACCATTTACCTTTTCTGATTCTCAGTTTATCCCTCCATAAAATGGGGTTCATTTCTATCTGATCCGCCCTCATGGGTTTGTTATGGGAGAAGTGCTTTGTAAACCTTAAAATACTATATAAATATGAGTTTTGAAGCTGACTTGATTAAAACTGTTGAAGTTTATGTGGGACCAGACCACTTTTGAGCTTCACTTTTTCTTTCTTTGATTTTTTTCATCTTGAGTCAGAATCATAAAAAAGAGTCAGGGATCAGGAATCTTACTGCTTTACTTTCAACCAAGACTGTGAAAGTTTTTGCTCTGTTCATGATAATAGAATAGGTACTATAACCCTTCCACAACCACCCTTTTGAAATCCTTTGTTAGAGTTGAAATTCTTTGCATATAGGATATCTTAATTTTTCCTTCAAACTAAGCTTTGAAACTCTCAGTAGTCTTTCTACAATTGGGATTCTTAACACAGGGCATTTTTTCTTCCTAAAGAATTTAGAAATTTATGTAGAACCCATATAAGACTTCATGCCACCTCAGGAAGGGAGGGGGAAAAAATCTAAGTCTCATGGAAGTGGTTGTAGAAATCTGAAAACAAGTAAATTAATTTTAAAAAAAGAAAAAGCAGAAAAGGCCAAAGGAAGAAATCAATTAAAAATATAGAAGTCATTTTCCTCATATTTCTAGGGAAATCCTGAGTAAGTTCATCATACCAAAAGATTAGTCTTAAGAGGGAGAATGTACTAAAATTGATTTTTTTACCTGCGCTTAAAACTGAGATCCTGAGTAATCAGAGGTATGATCATATGGTAATAGTTTATAAGGATTCTAATTTTTTATGGAAAAATGAAAACTCCTATTACAAAGCTAATAAATGACAAAGGTAGTCTGAGAATCTGTGTTTTTATATGATCAGTCTTTTCTGTACCTTCCACTGTACACCACAGTATACTTTTACAACTACAAAGCACATAATGCTACAGGAATAACAAATAGCTGAAACAACTATTTTGAGTATTTTAAATGAATTGTAAATAGATATTTTAATCTTGTTTGAAAAATATAGACAATTTCAGAAAATAAAATTTCTTAACAAATAAAAAAAATAATTTAGAAATTTGCTCTGATCCCCCAACAATAACTGCTTTCATACATGTTTTGAATGGAACAGTTTTAATCAAAATTATACAAAAGCTTTCTTATGTGAATTTTATAAGCATGCATCCCTTCTGTTTAGGGTGTTCTTCTATGACAAACTAATGGAAAGAAAGGGACAACAGCCATGTAAGGTGGGCAGTCATGTATGGATTTTAATCTAAAGCACTGGAAGGAACATCCATATCAGTGATGTCATGGATCCATTTAAGTGCTAAATTAGAAAATATTCAAATGCTCTAAGTAATTAAAAACTCATTGGGATAAATATAAAATTCTACATTTGGGCTAGAAAATTAGTTATATAAGTACAGGTTGGATAGCAGTTCACATGAAAAAGACCTACAAGTTTTAGTGAAAATGCCAACTCAAGATGAGTTAATCTTATGGCATAGCAACCAAAAAGGTTAATTTTATCTTAGATTGCATTAGTAGACATATGACCAGAATAAACTCTTTTTCAGTCAATCTTCCTTTACAATACCATGTTCAATCCTTTTTGAAAAGGAGGTTGACAAACTGAAGCATGTCTAGAGGAGTCAGCAAATACACTTTTGTTGTGGTGGTGGTGGTGGTTGCATATGATGGCAATTAAATTAGGATCTTTTGCTGTTTTAGTTTTACCAGAAGTGCCTTTAATTGAATAATATGATTAGAAAAGATCTTCCCCACACATTGATGGGTCTGCCCATTGTGAGAAGCTTGATTGGGGAGCTGTTTGTAGGAGGTTACCAGCTACTTTTGTTTCTTCTTTTGAGGCATTGGGTCAGAAGGTTATGCCCTCTGGCTCTAAAAGGTGTACAAATACTCTGAGGGTAAGGCTTTACTTTGAGGATTAGTTTTGGTAAGAAGGTTTGAGTTCCAGATGAGGACTCTGGGAAGCCACTAACGAGAGCCCCAGTTTTGAGAACCCAGATGTTGTGCTTCCCTCTCTGGTAACTATGGTCACACAGTTGTACCTGTTTGTTGAATTATGGTCAGGCAGAGGAAACCATTTCTATTGACTTTTAATTTCTCTGTATTTTCTTTGAAGTTCAGGGTGTTGATTCTCCTGAACTAGGTGAATAATGATATATGTACTTGGTTAAAGGAATGATATATGTTCTTGACTAAAGTGATTCTTAAGCCTTCAAAAGTCACCTTTCCTTTTCCCTCTCCCCCCATATATGTTGAGGTGATTACTGATTCATTGCATCATTTCAGTCATGCCCAATTCTTTGTGATTCCATTTGAAATTTTTTTGGCAAAGATGTTGAAGTGATTTGCCATTTCTTTCTACAGTTCATTTTATAGATGAAGAAACTAAGGCAAATATAGTTAAATGACTTGCCTAGAGTCACACCACTAGGAAGTATCTGAGGTCAGATTTGAACTCAAGAAACTCAGGTCTTCCTGGTTCCAGGCCCAATACTTTATCTACTGAACCATCTACACCCCATTTATTAATTCCCTATTATGTACCAGGCACTGTGCTAAAGGCTGAAGATACAAAGAGGGAGGAAAAATGGCTCCTACCTCAAGGAATTCACAGTCTAATGGATTTTGAAATGAGATATGAAGTTCCACTTGGATAGAAATAGGTTTTGTGCCACATGAAGACACTATAAATGAACTTTTTTTAATTTGGAAAAGAGAAGACTTAGCAAGGGTGTGATCCTTTCTTCAAGTATTTGTAAAGTTGCCATGTGGGAAGAGGATTTGACTACTGCTAAGCCTCCGAAGGCAATGGTTGGAAACTAGACAATTATATTTAGGTTCAATGTAATGAAAAATGTACTGACTACAAGACCTGTCCAAAACTGGAAAGGACCATCTTTGGGGGTAATGGGCTTCCTGTCGCCAGAAGTCTTCAGGCAGTAAACTTCCTGCCATTGAATTGCTCAAGGATGATACTGGGAAGATTCTTTTTCAGATAGGAAGTTCTTCTAGATTCTGTGATTCAAAAGAGAAGAATAAAAACAAAGATATTTTACAATGGAACTTTTCCAAATGATGTATTCTGTTCAGAATTTATCTCTTCCTCTTGGATAGGAGTGAGATGTCAAAGGAGATTAGGTGGGAGGGGGTAGAGAGATACATCAATTAAAGCAGACAAAATGATTGGTGACTACACAGAGTATGACCACTAACCCCAAAGAAGTTATACCAGCCCAGGTGTGCATTCTTATCTGATTTACTCATGATTGATGCATTTTTAAATCATGTCTGAGTAGTTAGACTATAAAGAAATGGAGGGAAACAGCCACCCACGGTCAGTCTGAATTTTTAGTAGGGATAACCAGCTCCTCATTGAGCCATGTTTTCCTTATGACATATTACAAGATCAGGTAGGAAAACAGTTGGTTCCAGGGTGACTATATCATAAGCTAGCAGCTACCTTTTCTCTATTCCCCAGTAGAGTGAAAGCTCTCTGAGGACAGGAAATTTAAATGTGTCTGTGTCTCCAATTTATTATATAAACCAGAATTTGAATAAATGTTTTTTGGATTGAATTGCGTATCATATAGAGAAAAGTAGCATACTATAGTGGAATAGGTGCTGGACTTCAGTACAGGAAGAACTGGACTCAAATCCTTTCTCAGATTCTCACTTACTATGTGATCCTGCACAAATATTTAACCTCCCTAAGCCTCAGTTTCCTCAGCTATAAAGTGAGGAGTTTGCATAAGATAATTTCTGAATGAAGTCCCTTCCAGCTTGAGCTCCATAATCCTATTCGAGTTTTAGTTAGGTTAATTTCCAGACATGGAGATACATCTCCCTTTCTCTTTCTCCTTCAAGTCCATAAATGAAATCTTCAACAACTAACCAGGATTCAGAAGTTCTTCAAAACATTCTTTCTCTTGTAAAAATCTCTAAAAGCAATTAAATCTTAATGGCCAACATTCACACCATCCCTTTTATTTGCAAATCAAAGCTAAAATCAAACTTTGGGCATTTGGTTAAGTACCAAAAGATTCAAGCACTGTTCTGGAAAAATGCAAGTTAAGAATTCATAGTATATGGGATCATAGAAAGGAGTTGGGCTAAAGGCTTTTTTCCATGTTAGAATTTCATTGAATACCCCAGCACTCTAATGGCCCCAGATCTCATTTATGTGAGGTAGATTATAGCCTCTCCATGCTTATCCATCTGGTATGGCTCTCATCCATGTCCTGCCATCACTTCACCAGAGAGGTACAATCCAATATTGAACAATACAAAACAATCAGGGACTTCCTCATACTCTCCTGACATTTGGAGAATACCAATAGAACATTCAGGTTTCTCAGTCATCCTCTTACTCTATCTACAACCCATCTTTCAAGCATTTGTCTATTGACATCCTTCACATGACTCCTGCATAATACCTTGTTTATAATGTACTGTAGCCTACTCATGGGTACCATATGCCTTTCTATGTCCCTTTGGGTAATACTCTTCAGAGAGAGTATCAGTCTATGACTCATAACCAAACGTCAAGGAAGAACATTTCTTTAAAAGATGATCCTTTGTTTCATGGACAAGATTATGGTCATTATAAATTTCCCAAAGGTAAGCTGAACTCTTCTTTGTCTTCAGTTTTTCAGGCACTGTCTTTCAGGGACTATGTGTCTGTTGTCTAAAAACTAAGCCAATTGATAGGCTTGTTACCAAAAGGCTGATCATCAGGGGATGATTGAGGGGGTGGGGTGGCAATATGAGGGGGCACAATTATTAGGGAAAACATAAAAGCTAAGACATGGAGGTTTTATGGTCAATATCCATGAAAGGATCTGACTGACAAGATCATGAACCTTTGAAATATTGGTAAGTAGGGTGCGTATACCCATTTTTAAATAGGAAAGTTGAATAAAATTCAGCTACACAATGTCTTTCAGCCAATTAATAAGCATTTATTAGATAACTACTATATGCCAGGAGCTATGCTAGGAACTAAAGAGAAAAGAGCCTCCAACTTACTCTAGATTCAGGACTGTTCCTTGGTTTTTCACAAAACAAATAGTACAAGTGTAGTCTATTGACATATCCAATAATTTAATGACCTTACTCTTCATATTAATTTAAGAAGTGAAAGATTATAGCCTGAATATACTTCATAAATATATATAAAAATAAGAAAATTACTATCTGTTCAAAATTTTTCTTAACATTTCATGTGATCACAAAGACAAAAGTGTAAGACAAAACTTAGTTGTATGCTGGAAAACATTTAACAAGTGACTGAAAAAATAGAATGTATGGATGTCACATTTTAAAATTTAATCTGCATTATTAACATTTTATCTACTACTTTCTCAAGTCTAGACAATCAACAAAACAACAAATCAAGACCTAATTTGTAGTTTGCCAATTTAATAGATGTATACACTCACATAGAAATTTTAATAATTGACTCTCCTGAGCCAGATCTAACTGGGTCCAGAACACTGCTGATATAGCCTATATGGCAGTGAAGGAATGTTTTTTTAATTGTGGTAATTAAGAAAATGAAATATTATAATGCAATTTAAACTTAAAATATGAGGAATGCAAAGAAATCTATAGAGACCTCTATGAAGTAATACACAGCAAAAAAATGCCCTAAAACTAGAAAAATAAAATATACACTATGATCAAATGAGGCAAAATAGAAGAAGATGAATGGGGGTAAAGACTCCTAAAGAAATAGAAAAAAGAAGTGTAACGATTCTTGAATGTAGGTTGCAATTTCAATGTACATTGAACTTAATGTAAAGGTAAATAGTTACTAAGTAGGTTTAGTTGGACTGATTTTCAATGTTGTTTCGAAGAAAATATTTAATTTTAAAAAGAAAAAGCAAGATAATGTTAAAATCAGGGAGGTAGTTTTGCTTGAGTGCACAGAAATCACACGTTTCCATTTTTTTAATTATAAGACTTCAGAAATGTTACTTTAGGAAAAACTACTTTCCCTTACTCCATTCTTCAAAGTCACACGTTTCTCAGCTGGAACTATTTTTAAAAGAGAAAATATTAATAAGTGAAACTGATGGCTATTTAATCATTCAATCTTTTTATACCATTGCCAAAGTATACGTTACCTGAGGGTTCCCTGTAAAGGAATTTCACTGAGCTACATGACCCAGTATTTGTTTTTCAGCAGTAGGTTTCCAGGGAGAATTCAAATTAAATTATAACCTGAAAACTCTCTTTCTGATTACAAAACCCCTCCTGGTAAAACCACTACAGTTCAAAGCCACATTTCCTGCTAAGCAAACATTCCAAAGGCTTGTCCTGACCAAGTAATCCTACAAGCCCTGTGTTGTTTGGCATCATGGAAAATGCTTTGCAGGGGAGTAGAAATCGAAGTTCTCATTTTGACTCCATGACCATCTCACTGAGTGTCCTTGAGCAAATCATTCTCTTTCCCTGCATTTCACTTTCCCCTGCTATAAAATGAGGGCATTGGTTGAGATGCTGTTTTGATGTTTCTACTTCACCCCCTACCCCACCATAGCAATGCAAAGAATCCAGCTGGGATATTTCACAACTCCTAGTCTACTCAAGGAATCTCTTTTCTCTATGTGATCTTCTAAGACTGTATCTACGCTGCAGATTGTCTTCAGTTAAAATGGTCAAATCAATTATGAACAGAAGCATAATTAACATCTCATCCTTCTTAAAACAAGAAGTTTCTGCAATCCATCCCTATGGGTTAGAATATCTCAATAACTCTAGCAGTGTCCTTTAAAACAGTTGAGAAAAGCAGAGCATTAACACTAGAAGGGGGCTCAGGGTAAACCTGCATGAGGGGTAATCTAAACCGACATAGAAGAGAATCAATTCCCCCCAATTTTGGGTCCCAGGACTGTTTGTTTCTCTACTTCCTTTTAAAAAGTTAATTATTCTTTCATCTTGGACTCTGGAAAGGCACTTTAAAAAAGCAGATATCATATCATAATGTAACCACAATAATAGCTGATATTTAGGTAACAGTAACCATGAGGTTTGTAAAATGCTCAATACACATCATTTCATTTGACCCTCATAACATACATGATTCAGTTTGGAAAGCACTGGAGTTTGCATCAAAGGAGTCAGGTTCAAATCCTGATCACCTCTTTGTCTTTACTAGTGACTTTGCTTCTTATGGACCTTAGTTTTTACATCTATAAAACTGCAAAGTTTGACAACATGACCTCCAAGGTCATTTCCAGCTCTAGATTTGTTATTCTATTATTCTACACTATACTATATCCATTGAGTTACATAGAGTCTTAATATATTTATTTTAATGATGAGACTAAGGCTTAGTAAATTTAGTGCCCCCTTTTCTTTCATTCTAGTACTTTCATTTTAATAGCAAAAGGGAAATGAACAGGATTAAAAGTAATTTTTTGTGTCTTTTCTTCTTTGTTTCCTGGGTTGCCATGGCTAAAGATTTTATCACAGATGACCATCCCAGTCTCTTGGCACCAAAGAGTCTGGTTCTCAGAAAACACATACAATATGATGTTGGGACCACATTCAAAGCTGTTCCAACCTGTTAGTACTTAACCAGAGTTTTTACTCCATTGGCATGGGCTCCAAGAAGATCATTTCCATTCATTTCTATGTCAAGATGAGGAGTCAAAATAGAAGTTTGTGGAGAAGTTTGATAAATCACTGAGATATTCTAGCTGCCTTTCCAGGAACTGACACAGTTGGAATCAATTGACTAGGTAGCTATGGTACACAGAAGTTGAGGAGAATAGAGATCATATCTTCAAGTTTTAGCCTTATGGGTCTTGGAGTACACCGACAGGAGAGAACACTACATTTCATACTCTAACATGTGCTAGAAGTACCAGCTCCTCTTCCAGCTCCTGATAACTTCAGAATTTTGCTGAGGGCCATGAACATCTATACATTCTGTGTGATGATAGTGGCATAGAGTGGAGGCAATAAAACAGTTTTCAGACTATCTATAAACTTTATCTTATTCTAAATGTGAGATAAGGATCAAACAAGGGTCTGATGGTGAATAAGTGGGCACTTAAATGGAAGAAATGGAGAACAAAGATGTTGACATTATTGCCATAAGCAAGTAAGAAGAAAAAGGAAAATCATGGCTAAATGGAAAGATGGCTTGTAGATGCTTGGAAAGGTCAATTTAAAAGTTGGTAGAATTAGTATTATTATGCTTCCAAAATCAATAAAATATTATTTCCTGGGATGTTTGATAATTTCATGATGTAGCATTTCCAAGTATTTGTAAAAGGTTCACTATAAAATAATTATAGTTTTTTTGCCAATGTGTTATTGGTCCTCCCATATGACACTCCATCTCCTATGGAGTACCTTCACATTGGTTATAACTAATGCCTGAAATATCCTTCCTCTTCACCTCTACTTCTTAGCCTTCCTGACTCGGCTCAAATGTCACCTTTTAAAAGAGGTTTTCACTGGTCCTCTTGGATGCTTGAGGCCTGTTTTCAAAGACTACTGTTCATTGACCCTAAATGTATCATATAACATAACTATTTTCATCTGTAAAATGAGCTAGAGAAAAAAATGATAAATCACTCCAATATCTTTGTCAAGAAAGCCATAAATGGGGCCACAAAGAGTTAGATGTTCTCATATTCTGATGCTTATACTAGAATGTGAGTACCTTGAAGACAGGGGATATTTTTGCCTTTCTTTGTAGCACAAGATCTTGGCACATACTTGGGGCACAAAAAGAACTTACATGCTTATTTATTGTTTGTAGAGAACAGAGAGGAAGAGAAATTCTATAAGCATCTTGACAAAACCTGCCAAAGAAGAGTAATATATACTTTGATGCTTGGAGATCAGTACAAATGTGGGTATAGATGAGAACAGGAAGAAAAGTTTGGAAAGTATGAATCAAAAATAAGTAAGAGAGGTCAAAAATTATATAGAAGCCTAAAATAGATATATCATAAATACTTTCTTTAAGAAAAAAGAATAAATAATGCAATTACAAGTATAAAAAATTCACCAAAATGAAATTGATTATACTTTGAAGGGTTAGAATATGATTTAAGACTAACATGGGGGTCATTCTTGAATCAGAAAACTGTACAGTCAGATCACTGATTTAATAAAGCAAAGAACAAAGTTAGGACAAAGTCAGAAGAAAAAATAAAAATGATAACAATATCATGTGGAATTAAAATCATTCAGTCTCAAACTATTGAAACAAATTATTGAGAGTGAAAAATGGAATATGCACAAAAGAAAGAACATAAATACAAACTATTAAAAATTTTGTAGAGATGTTTAAATTATACAAATCAATCACCAGAAAAAGGAAACTAAAAGAACTCCAAAAGTACCCTAGTTAAAAAATATCTTTAATTTACTTCCAAAACAGTTATATATGGAAGACTATGAACTAATTTATGAAATCTTGTGGAGAATGATGGAAGAAGCATTATTTCATAAAGCAGAGGAGTAATTAATGGTATAGCCAGCTTATTGAAATCTTGATGAGAAACCCAACTATACAAAGTAATCCCAAGAGCATTTAATTATGAATGTAGGAGGAGAACAACAAA
>JAQQSK010008704.1:0-13396 GCA_028658325.1 Potorous gilbertii
AAGCATTCTTGATGAAAAGACCAGAGCTGAAAAGAAAATTTGACTTTCAAACACAAGAATGAAAAGAAGCATGAAAAGGTAAACAGTAAAGAGAAGTCATAAGGGACTTACCAAAGTTGAACTGTTTACATCCCTATATGGAAAGACAATATTTGCAACTCTTGAAACTTTTCAGTATCTGGGGAGTTGGTGGGATTACACACACACACATGCATGCACACACAGAGACAGAGAGCACAGAGTGAATTGAATAGGATGGGATCATATCTTAAAAAAATGAAATTAAGCTGTGAGAGAGAAATGTATTGGGAGGAGAGAGGGAGAAAAGGAATGGGGCAAATTATCTCTCATAGAAGAGGCAGGTAGGAGACTTTTTAGTGAAAGGAAAAAGAGGGAAGCTGAGAGAAAAACAAGAAGTTTACTCTCATCACATTCAACTAAAGGAAAGAATAAAATGCTCACTCATTTTGGTAGGAAAACCTATCTTACAATACAGGAAAGTGGGGGAGAAGGGGATAAGCAGGGTAGCGGATATGATGGAAGGGAGGATAATGGGAGGAGGGAGCAATTTGAAATCAACACTCTTGGGAAGGGACAGGATCAAAAGAGAGAATAGAAGCAATTGGGGGCAGGATAGGATGGAGGGAAATATAGTTAGTCTTACACAATAAGACTATTACGGAAATCATTTGCAAAACTACACAGATATGGCCTATGTTGAATTGCCTGCCTTCCCAAAGTAAATAGGTGGGGAAGGAGGGATGGGGAGAAGTTAGAACTCAGAGTTTTAGGAACAACTGTTGAGTATTGCTCTTGCTACCAGGTAATAAGAAATACAGGTAATAGGGTATAGAAGGTTATCTGGCCCTACAGAGCAGAAGAGAAGATGGGGACAAGCGAAGGGAGGGATGATAGAAGACAGGGAAGATTGGCGATAGGGGAAATTAGAATGCTATGTAAAACTCAGGAACTATGTGAACATAATTATACAACACCTTTTTCACAAATAAAGTCAGATTTAAATAACTGGAGAAATATTAATTGTTCATGGATAGAAAGTGCCAATATAATAAAAATGGTAACTTAATCTAGTGTATTTATTCCATGCCATTCTAGTTAAATTACCAAAAAAAATTATTTTGCTGCGGTAGAAAAAATAATAACAAAATTCATTTGGAAGAGCAAATAGTTGAGAGTATCAAAGGAGTTAATGAAATAAATATAATGGAAGGAGATTTAGCACTAAAAGATTTTAAACTATGCTATAAGGCAATAGGTATCAAAACTATCTGGTACTAAGAAATAGAAAAGTCAATCAGTGAAACAGAATAGAAATATTATACATAGTAGCAAATGGTTATAGAAACCTTGATTTTACAAATTTAAAGCTTTAAACATGTGGCATAATAATTCATTATTTGGTAAAAATTGTTGGAAAAGTTGGAAAGTGATCTGGCAGAAATTGAGAATAGACCACTATTTTATATCATTTACCAAGATAAGGGCAAAATGGCTAAATGACCTAGATATAAAGGGAGGTATTATAAGAAAATCAGAAGAATATGGGATATCTTACTTATCAGATGTATGGATAGGGAAATAATTTATGAATAAACAAGAGATAGCATTGTAAGGTATAAAATGGATAATTTTGATATGTTAAAAAGTTTTGTACAAATAAAACCACTGTAGCTAAGATTGGAAGGAAAACAAAATTGGGAGAAAATTTTTATAGTTTTTCAAATAAAGGACATATCTCAAATATATAAATAACTTTGTCAAGCTTATAATAATATTAGACATTCCTCATTTGATAAATGGTTAAAGGATATGAATAGGAAGTTTTTTGATGAAATTATATATATATACATATAGTCATATAAAAATGCTCTAAGTCTCTATTGAATAGAGAAATGCAAACCATCACAAGATCAACGAATTTCTCCAATTAACTACTCTTCATTCTCAAATACGGAACCCTGCAGTTTGAAGAGATCAGACTCCCATTCATCTTGCTCTGGAAGTTGCTGGTTAAGGTGGTTAAACATCTTCCAATATAAATCTTAATGCAATGTTAGGAAAATAAAGTAGCAGATGGAAGGAAAAGATGCTCCTCTTCTTATGATGCTTGTATTTTTCATGTTGAGAGTGGTCATTCCCGATCCTTTGTCTCAAAATCCTGTCCTCATTTTCACCATATAACATTTTCTCTTTCTTCAGATTGTATGCTGTTCTCTCTAATATTGTGGATTTTAATTCCATAACTTCTGTTAGTATTATTGGAGTGTCTATAAATATGGAGTGCTTGTATATGCCAATTATTTTAATCAAAAAATATTTATTAAGTGCCTACTAACAACAACAAATTTTGCTAGTCACTGTGGTAATTGATGGGTATATAAAAAGAAGCAAAAACATGGTTCCTTTCCTCAAGGATATATTTTGTCTAGGTTCAGGATGGGGTTCCAGAAGTCTTTCCCGCCCCCGCCCCCCCTCATATTTTCATTGATATTGGAAGGCAGGGCCATTTGAGAACTCTGCAGGTTTTTCTTGAAGCTGCCAACTTCCTGTCCCACTCTGCTGTGGTTGTGCGATGGTTGGAAGTAATGGGTTTTAGCCTGGAGATTTGTACAGACTGGGAGGCTGCTGTGGGAGGGCTTATGGAGCTCTATTACCTGGATGTAGATTATACCATTGATGCTACTTCTGATCACTTTGTGTGATTTTATAAATGAGCATATTTTCTAAATCGATATTGACATTCTCGACCGGCACACTTGGCTTCTGTATCTCTATGCTGGCAAGTGAGTAAGTGTTTGCTGAATAATGAGGTTTTTGGGGCTCTTTTGTTCCCCTTCAATTGATTGACATGAGTTAAATTTCTCTATAAAATTGTTCTACAGTGGATGTTTTTTCCTCCATCCATTTCTCATTTTTCAGCATCAATGACAGGGTTAACTAGGACAGGTTAAAGTTGTTTTAATTGCACACCCTATCTTTATCTCATGTTTCTTTGTTCTTTTACCTTTGCATTAATTTTGATCTTAGCCCTAACAATCCATGGTCTGACAGTACATAGACTGCTGATTAAAGAATTATTTCCATATCAATAATAAGTTGTTTTCTATCTGTTACAATAAAAACAATTTCACTCAAAAATTTAATTTAGTACTTGTTGATTTCTCAGAGAAAGAACTAGGTATATATAGGCTTGCTCATGTCTGACTCCTGAATCATATTTTCCACCATTTTTTCTACATTCTGCCTTGAGAGAAGGGCAGTCACTATATAGCAAAGTATATTTTTGATTTAATTTGGAAGGTCTTATAAAATTCTTCATAGGTATTTTCTCTCTTTTTTTCTATACAATAGCTATTTCTATAGAACTTATGTGTATTTTCATCATAGTTTTTTCACAAATACTTAACATGAACACAGCAATACAAAATAAAAAAATGAAAATTATGATTTAGGATGCCTTTGGATTCAGGATAAAAATGGCATCTTCTCTAAGTAAAAGCTATAAACTATCTTTTCCCTTCAGTTTCATCTTCTGTTTGTCTTCTGGTCTCATTAATAACAATAACGTTTCTGTCCACTCATTGACCTTTGACTAAAGACCTCACATTTAGAGTACTAACAACTAAGTTAATATTTATAGATAATCTAAAAATGAGGTCTGAATCATAATCTTCCCCTCTTTCTACCTCTTTGACAGCAGTACCACAAAGGAATAAAAGGGCCGAAAAGGTCTGAGAGATATTCTATGTTTTTCTTTATTTCATGGGTTGCTGTGGCCAAAAACTTCATCACAATGTGGCCAGCCTATTAGCTAGACTAGTTCTTGAAAAGTAGACATAGTCTGCTTCCTGGACTATCCTCTCAAATTCTTGCCAGCATGGTAGAACATTTTAGAGTTGATACTTTGGTTGCTAACCTTTAAGAAATTTGGATCACTTCAATACTATGATGAGATATTGGAATAAAACTTTGTGAAGAAAGAACCTCAAATAGAACTCATTATTCATTTTAGAATTCAATTTAATATGATCTGAAATATAATTTTTGAAATACCATCAGAACTTCATTATAGGACAGTTTTATCTCTCAAATACATTGCAATGACCATAGCAATCTAGTGTTTGATAAACTCAAAGATCTAATTTTTGGGACAAGAACCCACTATTTGACAAAAACTGCCAGGAAAACTGGAAAGCAGTCTGGCAGAAACTAGGTGTAGACCAACATGTCACACTGTATATCAAGGTAAAGCAAAATGGGTACATGATTTAGATATAAAGAATGATATCATAGGCAAATTAAGGAAGCATGGAAAATTTTATCTGTCAGAACTATGGATAAGCAAAGACCTTATGACCAAACAAGAAACAGAGAGGATCACAGGAAATAAGGTAGTTTTTTTATTATATAAAATTATAACATTTTTATACAAATAAAGCCAAATGCAACCAAAATTAGAAGGAAAATACAATGGGAGCTGGGAGGAAGATTTTTACAAGTTTCTCTGATAAAAGCCTTGTTTGTCAAATATGTAGAGAACTGAGTCAAATTTATAAAAATAAGAGACATTCCACAATTAATAAATAATCAAAAGATCTAAGTAGGCAGTCTTCAGAGGGAATCAGTAATCAATAGTCATATGAAAAGATTCTCTAAATCAGTAATAGAGAAATTCAAACTAAAGTAATTCTGAGTTAACACCTCATACCTATCAGATTGGTTAACATGATAGAAAAGAAAAATGACAAATGCTGGGGTGTGTGTGGGAAAATAGGTACATTAATGCATTGTTGGTGGAGTAGTAAACTGGTCCAGCCATTCTATAGAATAATTTGGAACTATTCCCAAGGGGCTATACATGCTCTTTGACCCAGAAATGCCAGTACTAGGGCTGTATCTCAAAGAGATCAAAGAAAAAGAAAAATGACATATTTAAAGAAATATTTATTCTACCTTTTTTGTGGAGGGCAAAACTTGGAAATTGAGGGGATACCCAATAATTGGGGAATAAATTGTGGTATATGACTGTTATGGAATATTATTATGTTATTAGAAATAATGAAAGGGATAGTTTCGGAAAAACCTGGGAAGGCATATATGAACTGATATAAAGTGAAGCAGAGGCAGGAGAACAATGTACACAGTAGTAACAATGCTATAACTGATCAACTGTGAAAAACTTAGTTATTCTGATTAACACTGTGATGCATGATAATTCTAAAGGACTCATAATGAAGGTAGCTCTCCATCTCTAGAGAGGGAACTGATGGATTTTGAGTGCAAATGGAAGCATATTTTTCTTAACTTAATTTTTCTTTTGGGCAACATGGCTAATATATTAATATGTTTTGTATGATTTCACATGTACAATGAGTATCATATTTGCATTCTCAATGAGTAGGGCAGAGGCTGGAAAGAGGAGGAGAATTTTGAACTCAAAAAAGGATGTTAAAAAATAAATAAAATATAAAGCATACTGCATGGAATCAATCAGTGGTATACAATCATTAAGTATCTACTCTGTGTCAGACAGTGGGAACACAAAGACAAAATTGAAGCAGTTTCTGTCTTTAAGAAACTTACAATATAACTGGTAAAGACAACATATATATATGTACATAGGTTGAATGTGGTTTATATATTACGTATATATGTGCATGCACATATATGGGTACATATATAATAGACATATAATTTGAAGGTAAAGGCAGTAGCATCTAGGGGGATCAGATAATGTAAAACTGATAACAAGTAGCATTTATATAGTACTTTAATGTTTGAGAAGTGCTTTATGTATTTTATTGTTCGCCCCTCGATCAGCTTCGTGAGTTAGATGCCATTACTGTTCCCATTCCATGGACGGGGAAACTGAGGCTGAGAGAGGTTAAGGGATATTCCCTGGGTCGCACAACTGGTAAGTATCTTAGAAAGGATTAAAATTTTCATCTCCTTGATTCCAAATCCAACATTTCATACATTACCACCTATCTACCCCTTGGATAAGGCTTCAGGAAGAAGGTGGCACTTGATGAACCCTGAAAGAAACTAGGGATCCTAAGAGGGAAAGACAGGAAAGAGTGCATACTAGGCATAAGGGAATATAATGCAATGTTATGACATGGGATGTTGTGTATGAGATGCAGTAAGACATCTGATTTGGCTTGATCATAAAATAAGAATGATATTGTGTGTGGGAATAAAATGAAATAAGGAGGGAAGAGTTGTCTGGTTGCTCGGCTAATTTGTGAAGGGCTTTAAATGTCAGAGGAGCAAAAGTATTAGGGCATCACTGGAGTTTATTGAAAAAGGGAATGATGTGACTAAATACTGAAGGGAGGTCAAGGAGAAATACTGGGTATAGCCATTTTTCAATATCTAGCCACCCTAGAAATTCATAAAGTTGATTGAGAAACTTTATCATACTTCCTAAAGAAGTGACCTTCTTTGCATTTCCTTTATATTTCCATCATATTCTGAATTAGGTGAATCAACTACTTCCAGGTGTTTTTCTTTCTGTCATTTACAAAGTCACTTAGGGCTCCATCTAGTCAAGGTTTCACACTTTTTAAAAGGTATGAATATAATTTCTCAAGTCTGAAGGGGACATGATTTACCTTATTGTCTCTTCCCCTTAAATTCTGTGATTTCATCAAGTAGGTTGGGAAGACTCAGTTAACCAAGGGTCCCTTGATCAACCCCTGATGGATATGTATTGTGGGTGTGAAATTAAAGAAGAATTACATAGTTATTATTTTCAATAAACTTAAAATCTAGTAAATATTGTTTTCTAACTGAAAATACTAAAGTGATAAAGATCACCTGTGAGAAGTTATATTACAGATCTTTCATGTAAGTTTTTTCCTAAGGATACTGAAACGTTTTGTTTTAGTCTTTCAAATGTATAGGTGCCAGTTACTTTGGAAAGAGTTTCCCCAGTGGATGTAGTCTACAGGGACTAGTCACTAGCTTCCTCCGCACAACTAAGTCCTTGCAGCATAAGTAGCATTCACCTACTCAAGGCTAAACAGTAAAATGTCTGTGAGTAAAGGTAGTATCCATGTTATTCATGAAAAATGTTATAAATAATGTACTATATATAATATATAATACAGTATATTCTGCTATGGAGTATATATTATTATGTTTACAGCTTTTCTAATGTTGAACTTTGTATCTCCAGTATAAACACAATTTGATTATAGTGTATATATAATTTGTTTATAGTTCTTCTAATGTTGAACCAACTGCCATTCCAGTTATAAATTATATAATGGCCACATGGCATACTAATAACTAATAATCATTGTGTTGACTGAGGATCTTGCCTCTTAACTAAAAATCCACATTTTCACCTCTTCTCTTTATCACACATCCCAAGGTTCTTATAGTTTAGTTCACTCCCTGATAATGAGGTGGACCTCCCCCTTGATGAGGCCAACTCTTCCATATGTACCCTTCATCCCAGCACAGTTCCTGACACACAATAGGCCCTTAATAATTACTTGATGATTGATCAACTGTATGTCATTTTCTCCAGCAGATTGCCCTCACAACCATCTCTTCTTTCTTATCAGTTAGTTGTAAGGATGGAAGATGATCTCCAACATTTTATTTGCTCCTGAAATGCTTCTCTCTGCCTTGAGATAATTTCTTGTTTTTCCTTCAAGTTGAACGACAGTCAATGCTAAATGTTAGCAATGTTCTTTAATTGTCAAAGGACTGGACATTATAGTGGCCTGGTAATATATTTCTCTGAGTAAAATGATACTTGTCTTATAAATTCAGGCTTTATTCACCATTATTGTGCTGTAACCCACTGCCATAAAATCAGATTGAAATATAAGATGAAGTTCAAGTTATCACCAATCTGTGAATTCAGGGAATAAATTACCTTGACAGTGAAAACAGAATTGGTAATCACTCTTTGAATATATGTGTTATGAGTATTTCTTATATAACATGTTTCCATTGACATTTGAACAGTGTCATCTGTTTATTTTTTAATGGCATACTGCAGAAATTCTGATACTATTGAAAATGAAATTTAAAATCTTTACATTTTGAGGAAATACAATGGGAAATGAAGAAAATTATATTTTTATTTTATGATAAAAGTAAATAGTTGTATTAAATTCATTTAACTAGCTGTCTATGGGATTTGATAGACTAGTTTAACTCCTCCAAAACCCTACATGTCACATGACACTTTCCAAAGTTAGGCACTAAAAGTGGCCATTCTAATTCTCCCTTTTCTCAAGTGTGCTGTCTTCCTTTCCTTCAGCCCCCTCCATACGGAATCTGTGTACACGAGTGATGGTGGAACAATTCAATTGTTAAAAAAAATTTCAAGTTCCACCTGTTCCAACTTTGAGAATCAGAATGTTAATAGTAAAAATGACTTTGCCAATCGTCTAGTTTAGAGGTCTAGGTGACTGCACATTTTTGTGTGTCATGGGCCATTTTGGAGTCTGGTAGCCTTTGAACCCTTTCTCAGAATAACGATTTTAAAATAATTGGAGGACATTAGTTATAAGATCCTTTACTTTCTCAATCGGTAGGGAAGAGGTCGGAGGAAAGGAAAGAATGGGAACTCAAAATTAAAAAAAAATAATTTAAAAATGAAATAACAGAAGGAAACGTTAAATTTCATTTAGAGTTTAGTGAAAATTAAGATGTATTTTTCCCCTTCATGTTCATGGATGCCCTGAAATCTAACCATGGACCCTCAGATCCCAAAGTGTGAACTTTCACTTAGTATAATTCTTTAATTTTACAAATGAAGAAACTGAAGCCCAGAGATGTGAAATTACTTCCTCAAGACAATAGAGTTCACAAAGCAGTTTCCATGGATCATCTCAACTGATACAACAAAATTCCAAGAGGTAAGAGAATTGAGTATTGCTATTCTCATTTTATAATTGGGAAAACAGAGGCTCAGACAGCTGCTCTGGCTTGATTGAGGTCACCCAGCTAGACGGTGACAGAACCAGGGTTCTTTTCCATACTGTTCTACTTCAAGGCAAAAGAAGGGATGTAACTACTTCTGCTTTCTTTCCATCCAGCACTTTTTCTGTTAGATTACTCTGATATCCTATATATCACATAGTTTAAGTGTTTTTGCCAATAGTTGAGGGACTTGACTAGGGGCCGCGACAAAGATTAGGGTTATTTTGGCAGCTCGAGAATGACTGTTCTCTCCAGGGAATGTTTTGCTGACTCTCTGTCCTCATCCTTGCTAATCGCCACTCCCATCCTCAAGAATTTTTATATTATACAATTTGAGGTCAAGGTACTATATTTTATGTTTTATAAGTGCTTAAAAAATAACAACGAATCTTCCTAATATTCTCCACTGCCATGGAAGCCTCATAGGAAGGGGTTAACTTTTGCCTTTCTTTCTATCTGAAGGGCTTAGGCACAGTGTCTGATATATAGTAAGCACTTAATGAATGATTATTGAGTTACATTACAAAGAAAATCTGTAAAGAAAAACAAACTGATTCAGGGACTATGTCTGATAGTGCAGACTGTGCCTCCCTATCTGAACACGTTGTCCACCACCTCTCTGCTGTGAGGAAGGAGGTGTATCATTAATGCTTTGTATTCAAGATTAGACATCATACTTAATCTGATTTCTTATGTCATTTATGGCTATTTCCATTTACATTATTTTGCTCATCGTTCTCCTGGTTCTTATTTCTTCATTTTGCATCAGTTCATACAAGTTTTTGTGCTATTTTCTACACATAACAGTTGGCTGACTGAGTCTTAATGGAATTCAAAATGCAATAATGCATCGTTTCTCACACATATATTTGTGAAGAGCTTTATGGTATAAAAATGTTTAGTATAAATTATCTAATATGATCCAAGTCCTATGAGGAAAGATGTTATTTCTTTCTAATTAGTTCTTGAGAGATGATTGCTTTTCTTTTTATCAATACTGTCTTCATGTATCTTATTTTCAGTTTTCATCAATCCATCAATCAACAAGTGTCTGCTGTGAGAGGATCTATGCCAGGTATTAGGAATACAAAGACAAAAGAGAAACATTTACCAATTTCAAGATCCTTACATGACTAATGACTAGTGAAGACACACACATGTATGTGTGTTTGTATTTATATATGTATGTCAGCTAGGTGGCACAGTGGATAGAACCCTGGGCTTGGAATCAGAAAGGGTTATCTTCAAGAGTTCATATCCAGCTTCAGACACTTACTAGTTATAAGTATACCGGTTATAAGTAGACCTTGGGCAAGTCAGTTAACCCCATTTACCTCAGTTTCTTATCTGTAAAATGAGCTAGAGAAGGAAATGGCAACTCACTCTAGTATCTCTGCCAGAAACTCCATACCCCCCTCCAAGGGGCCTTAAAAAGTTAGACATGGCTGAAATGACTAAATAACAACATGTATATATATATATATGCATGTATGCATGTGTATATCTATGTCTCTATATGTATATGGATATACACATGCATATATGTACACACATACATACAGAGGAGGAGAGAGAGAGACAAGTTATATACAAAACTTCAATAGTCTGTTCCACAGAGACTATAGATATTGCTACTGTATCTTTAAAGGGCGATGGAATCTTGGAGTGACAGTTTACTGTCATTTTATGAGGTATCTGCGAGGGAACTGAGAGTTTAACTGTCCTTCTGGAGAAGCTATTAACTGTGATGGTTGAAGAGAGGACAGAGAAAAGTAAAAGACTAAGAAAATTTCCTGCATGTGTGTGTGTATGTGTGTGCATGTATGTATGTATGCGGATATGTATGTGTGTGTGTATGTGTGCAGGAGAGAAAGAGAAAGCCAACAATCAACCTTTTTTTAAAACAATGTATGCACCATTAACACACTCACAAAAACACCAACTTCTAACAAGGAAGTGAGACAGGTGCATTTTCTTAATTATTTTCTAAGGTTAAGAATGGTCAGTATTACACAATGTTCAGGTTATTTTTGTTTGTTTATTTTGTTCTTTCTTCTCCATTGTTACAGTGGTTATGTAGACTGTTTTTCCTAGCTCTTCTTACTTACTCTGCATCAATTCATAAACATATACATATATACACATATGTATATATATTTATATGTATGTATTTAGAAATGCATGGGAAGATACATACATACACATATATAGATAGATAGATACATGTATATATCTTCACATGCACTTCCAAATTCTTCATATTTGTCATTTCTTATGATGTAATAATATTCCATTACATGTATCACTGGTACTTGGCTTAGCAGTTCTTTGATGGATGATTATTTATTTTGATGCATTTCTTTTAAATCCTCCATGGTTATCCATTTCTCTTGCTCAGAAGGAACAAATTCCTTATTTCCCATTCTCAGCTTCCAGCAGAATGTGGTTTATATTATCATGGAATGACTTGGGACTTAAGAAAAAAAAAAACAAATCTTGTGATACAAAGTTTCTAGAAATTACATTAAAAATCCATGACAATTTTACAGGATTTGAAATAGAAATCTGGTACCTTTTTATGGTGTACACTTTATATGTAAGCAGGGACTTATTGAGTGGGTAGTATGCTGTAAATATATAGAGTGATCAAGTCAGAAATAATTGAGTTCCAATCTCACCTTTGTGTGTGTGACCCTGGGCTCTATTGTTTACTTAACTTCATTAAGTCTCAAGTTTTTGCATCTGTAAAGTGGGAACAATATATATAATCATATAGGTCTAGTGCCTATCTCACATAGCTGTAATGGATCAAATTAAATAAGGTAAGTAAAATGCTTTGTAAATACTTCAATATTAAATAGACATCAGTTATTATTAGATAAAACTCAAACACCATTATCTTATTATGCTTTCTTAGCATTTGATCCCTCTCCATCTCCACCTTCTCAAGTGGTTGCTTTCGGGAATCAATTCAACTCTATACAATATTCTCAACTCTTAAATGCTTTGCCCCCTTACACTATTACTGCTCTTATTTTGCCAAATCCTAACCCTGGCTTACTCCTATCATTCACCTCCTCAGCTACTATTCACTATGGTGTTTAATGGAACTGAAGGGGACATTATACCGATAGTGCTGACTGGCTCCACTACCAATCTATATTATCCAGTCTCAACTGGACTCTTGGAAGGCAATTCTTTTAGTCTTTGCTAATTGATTCTCTGTCCTGCTCTCCACAACAGCTGTTTCAGACCTCTTCTCAATTCTCCCACAGTACCTCTCCTCAACCTTCCTAGCTGGGGTCTTTGCTGAGCACTTCCAAAAAAAAATTGAAACCATTCTTTTTGAACTCCTTCTTTTCACTTCTTGTCTAATAACCCCTTAACATTCTCCCATATTATTTCCCCCTCTCCTGAAAATTTTACAATATCTGATGAAATGGGCCTTCCCATCCCATCTCATCTCTAGCAGATCGTCCTCATTGTCATCTCCATCCATCACTCCAATCTTTGAGTTTCTCCTTATCTACTTACTGGTTCCTTCCCTGCCTCTAATCAAATACGTATGTCTTACCCTTTTAAAAACACTTTGTATCCCAAAGAAATAGCAAAAGGGAAAAGATCCATTTGTACAAAAGTATAGCAATTTTCTTTGTAGTAACTAAGAATTGGAAATTGAGGGGATATTCATTAACTGCGAAATAGACTAACAAGTTGTGGTATATGATTATAATGGAATATTATCATGCTATGCAAAAAGACAAGCAGGATGATTTTAGAAAAACCTGGAAAGACTTACCTGAACTGATACAAAGTAAAATGATCAGAACCAGGAGAATACTGTACACAGTAACAGCAATGTTGAATATCTTCAGCAATGCAGTGATCCAAGACAATGCCAAAGGACTCATGATGAAAAGTGCTGTCCACCTGCAGAGGGAGGAAAAAAAACCCTAAAATTAAGATTGTATGAATACAGACTGAAGCACAAAATATTTCTCTTTCTCTTTTTTGTTCAAGATTTCTTACACAAAATAATTTTATATGGATATGTTTTACATGATTTCATGTGAGCTTCTTTCAGAGGGGAGGAGAGGGAGAGAGAGATAGAATTTGGAACTCAAAACTTTAAAAGAAAGACAGTGAATGTAAAAAATTGTTTTTACATGTAATTGGGGGGATAAAATATTTAAAACATACCTTCTTATGTTCCTCTCCAGTTATTATTCTATATGTCTTCTCCCTTGCCCTAATTAGCTAAACTTCTTGAAAAAAGAAAGGCAACCAATAGTTGGTTTTATGAAAAAACTAATAAAATTGATAAATCTTTGGTCAATTTGATTAAAAAAAAGAAAGAGGAAAATCAAATTACTAATATTAAAAATGAAAGGGGTGAACTCACCTCCAATGAGGAGGAAATTAAAACAAT
>JAQQSK010008705.1:0-13396 GCA_028658325.1 Potorous gilbertii
ATATGAAATGGTATGGCATACCAAATTTTTAAAGGAGAATTTTGTTTTACAGGAGGCAATAGTAAAATTATACTAGTGGAGAACTGCAGCCTCAACCTCCCCCTCTCAGAACTAGATAAATCTAACCTCAAAAGAAACAAGAAATATGGATCTGAATAGAATGTTTAAAAAGTTAAATATGATAGTCCTCTGGAGAAAATTGAATGGGGATAAAATGGAATATCCCTCTTTTCTCAGTGGGAAATGGCACCTACACAAACATTTACCATGGATTAATGCATAAAACCCTCACAAGAAAATGCAGAAAAACAGAAGCTATAAGTGAATTCTTTTCAGATCATAATGCAATAAAATAATTATAATAAAGTTACATGGAAAGATAAATTTTAAATAATTAGAAACTAAATAATGTAATCCTAAAGAATGAGTAAGTCAAACAACAAATCATAGAAAAAATAATTTCATAAAAGAGAATAACAATAATAAAAAATGCCAAAATTTACGAGATGCAGTCAAAGCAGTTATTATTAGGGGAAAATTCTCTGAAAAAAATCTCTGAATGAGGCAGATGTATAAATTGTGTGTGCAACTAAAAAGAACGAATCTTAAATCCCCAATTAAACACCAAATTAGGAGTTCTGAAAATCAAAAGATACACTAATAAAATAAAATAAGAAAACTATTGAACTAATAAATAAAACCAAAGATGGCTTTATGAAAAGCCCAATAAAACAGAAAAACCTTTGGTTAATTTGATTTAAGAAAGAAGAAAACAAAATTACCAGTATTTAAAAGGAAAAGGGTGAATTCACCACCAATTTAGAGGAAACTAAGGCAATAATTAGGAGCTATTTTGCCCAATTTATACTAGTAAATCTAAGAATCTAAATGAAATGGATGCATATTTACATAAAATGTAAATTACCTAGATTAACAGAAGAGGAAATAAAATATTTAAATAACCCCATTTGAGGAAAAAAAATGAACAAGCCATTAATGAACTCCCTAGGAAAAAGTCTTCTGGGCCAGATGAAATAATAAGTGAATTCTAACATATATATATATATGTGTGTGTGTGTGTGTGTGTGTGTGTGTGTGTGTGTGTGTGTGTAATCATCCTCTGCTTATTTTATTTTAAGTTTTCAACATTCATTTCTACAAAATTTTGAGTTCTCAATTTTCTCTTCATCTCTCCCTCCTCCCACCCCAAAATGCCGAGCATTCTAATTATCCCTATCACAATTGTGCCCTCCCTTCTAACATCCCTCCCTTCCCTTAACCCCATCTTTCCTTTTGTCCTGTAGGGCAAGATAAATTTCTTTTCCCCAGTTGTATGCAGGAACAATATTCAATAGTTGTTCCTAAAACTTTGAGCTCCAACTTCTCTTCCTTCCTCCTGCCCCATTCATCCCCATTGAGAAGGCAAGCAATTCAATATAGGCCATATCTGTGTAGTTTTGCAAATGACTTCCATAATAGTCAGGTTGTGTAAGACTAACTATATTTCCCTCCATCCTACTCTGCCTCCCATTTCTTCTATTCTCTCCTTTGACCTTGTCCCTCCCCAAGAGTGTTGACTTCTAATTACTCCCTCCTCCCATTGCCCTCCCTTCCATCATCCCAAACACCCTGCTTATCTCCCTCTCCCCCACTTTCCTGAATTGTAAGATAGGTTTTCATGCCAAAATGAGTGTGCATTTCACTCCGTCCTTGAGTCAAATGTGATGAGGGTAAGCTTCATGTTTTCTCTGTAACCGCTTCCCATTTTCCCTCCATTGAAAACTCTTTTCCTTGCCTCTTTTATGAGAGATAATTAGCCCTATTCCATTTCTCCCTTTCTCCCCCCAATATATGCCTCTCACCCCTTATTTTCATTTTTTTAGATATGATCCCATCCTGTTCCACTCACTCTGTGCTCTCTGTCTCTCTGTCTCCCTTTCTCTCTGTCTGCTTGTCTCTGTCTCTCTGTCTGTCTGTCTGTTTCTCTTTGTATATATACATATATGTGTGTGTATGTGTGTGTGTGTGTGTGTGATCCCACCAACTACCCAGATACTGAAAAAGTTTCAAGAGTTACAAATATTGTCTTTCCATGGAGGAATGTAAACAGTTCAACTTTAGTAAGTCCCTTATACTTTCTCTTCCCTGTTTACCTTTTCAGGCTTCTCTTGATTCTTGTGTTTGAAAGTCAAATTTTCTTTTCATCTCTGGTCTTTTCATCAAGAATGCTTGAAAGTCCTCTATTTCATTGAAAGATTATTTTTTCCCCTCAAGTATTATACTCAGTTTTGCTGGGTAAGTGTTTCTTGTTTTAATCCTAGTTCCTTTGACTTCTGGAATATCATATTCCATGCCCTTTGATCCCTTAATGTAGAAGTTGCTAGATCGTGTGCTATCCTGATTGTATTTCTACAATACTCAAATTGTTTCTTTCTAGCTGCTTGCAATATTTTCTCCTTGACCTAGGAACTGTGGAATTTAGCTACAATGTTCCTAGGAGTTTCTCTTTTTGGATCTCTTTCAGGAGGTGATTGATGGATTCTTTCAATATTTATTTTTCCCCCTGGCTCTAGAATATCAGGGCAGTTTTCCGTGATAATTTCGTGAAAGATGATGTCTAGACTTTTTTTGGTCATGACTTCCAGGTAGTGCCATAATTTTTAAATTGTCTCTCCTGGATCTATTTTCCAGGTCAGTTGTTTCTCCAATGAGATATTTCACATTATCTTCCATTTTTTTCATTCTTTTGGTTTTGTTTTGTGATTTCTTAAATTCTAAGAAAGCCATTAGCCTCCATCTGTTCCATTCTAATTTTTAAAGAACTATTTTCTTCATTGATCTTTGGACCTCCTTTTCCATTTGGCTAATTCTGCTCTTTAAAGCATTCTTCTCCTCGTTGTCTTTTTGAACCTCTTTTGCCAATTGAGTTAACCTATTTTTAAAGGTGTTGTTTTCTTCATCATTTTTTTGGGTCTCCTTTAGCATGTTGTTGACTTGCTTTTCATGATTTTCTTGCATCTCTCATTTCTCTTCCCAATTTTTCCTCGATCTCTCTTACTTTATCTTCAAAATCTTTTTTGAACTTTTCCATGGACTGAGACCATTGATTATTTATTTTGGTTGTTTGGGATACAGAAGCCTTGATTTTATGTCTTTTTCTGATGGTAAGCATTGTTCTACCTCATCTGAAAGGATGGGAGAAGGTATGTGTTTGCCAAGAAAGTAATCTTCTATAGTCTTATTTTTTCCCTCTTTTTTGGGCATTTTCCCAACCAGTTACTTGACTTTTTGGTCCTTTGTCAAGAGTAGGGTATACTCTGGAGATCTGTAAGGTCTCAGTTCCTCCAAGGTGGCACAATCAAGCATGTACTCTGGTCTGGGAGCAAGCAGAAACTTTTGTGCCCAGAATCTGTGAGTAGTAGAGTTCCCTCTCCACAGCCACCTGGCCTCCAGCTCCACCAAGCCAGCACTGGGGGCTGAGATTCAAATAGGTTGCTTGATTCCCACAGGGGCTTTCAGTGGGGGCAGAGCCACTGTTCAGTGTGAGATAAAGATCAGATGCTCAATTCCTCCAGGAGTATTGGGTGGGGGCAGGGCAGCCACACACTGGTGAGGTAAGGATCAGCTGCTCATTGCCCCCAGGGGTTTTATGATCCAACAATGGAAGCAGGCTGCTGAGGGAACTGCTGCAGCCCAATGCCTCTACTGCTACATCCTGAAGTCTGAGATATGGGAAGACCCTGCTCCCTTCTCCATCACCTGAAAAAACCCTCTCAATGACCTTTGGTGCCTGTGGGTTGAGGGACCTGTAAACTGCTGCTACTGCAACTGGGGATTCTGCTGAGGCCTGCTCATGTCCTCCTCAAGGCTAAGGCTGGGCTGTGCTCAGCTTGGAGTCTGGTGGGACAAACATTTCCCATCTGCCTTTCAGGTCACCCTGGGCTGGAAATCTCCTCCACTCCGTTGTTCTGTGGCTTCTGCTGCTCTAGAATTTGTTGAGTGTCTTTCTTTACAGATATTTTATAGGCTGTGGGGGAAGAGCTAGTGTATATGCATCTTTTTTCTCCACCATCTTGGCTCCATTCTCAATTCTACCAAATATTTAAAGAATAATTAATTCAAATACTATGTGAACTATTTAGAAAAATAGGTAAAGTTCTTATTCATATTCCTTTCATGACACAAATATGATACTGATACCTGAACCAGTAAGTGCCAAAAAAGAAAAAGAAAATTACAGACCAATTTTCCTAATGAATATTGATGCAAAAGCATTAGGTGAAATATTAGCAAAGAGATTATGGCAATTTATAATGAGGATAGTACACTATGACCAGGTAGGATTTATGAACAGAATGAAGAGCTGGTTAAATATTAGGCAAACAATTAGCACAATATACTATATTCATAAACAAAACTTGCAGAAATCATATCATTATCTTAATAGATGCAGAAGAAGCCTGTGCCAAAACACAGCACCCATACCTATTAAAATGACAACAACAGCAACAGTAGAGAGTCTAGGAATAAAGGAAGTGTTCCTTAAAAAGATAAATAGTATCTATCTAAAACTATCAGCAGGCATTATCTATAATGGGGATAAACTAGAAGAATTCCTAATAAGATCAGGGGCAAAACAAGGATGCCCATCATTGCCACTATTATTCAATATTATTCTAGAAATATTAGCTTTAGCAATAAGAGAAGAAAAAGAAATTAAAGGAATTAAAATAAACAACGAGGAAACAAATCTATCACTCTTTGCTGATGATATGAAAATCAACTAAAAAAACTACCTGAAGTACTTAACTTTAGCAAAGTTGCAGAATATAAAATAAACTCACATAAGTTACCAGAATTTCTATATATTGTCAACAAAGACCAACAGCAAGAGATAGAAAGAGAAATTCCATTTATAATAATTGTAGTCCATAAAAAGTACATGGGTATCTACCTGCCAAGACAAACCCAGGAACTATATGAACATAATTACGAAACACTTTTCACACAAAGTCAGATCTAGATAACTGGAAAAAAATATCAGTTGCTCATGGATAGGTTGAGTTAATATAATCAAAATGACAAGTCTATCTAAATTTATTTACATATTCAGCATCATACTGAAACATAGTTAGTAGAGCTAGAAAAAATAATTACAAAATTTTTCTGGAAGCATAAAATGTCAAGAATATCATGGGAATGAGTGAAAAAATGCAAAGGAAAGTAGCCCAGTGAAACCAAATCTAAAACAATAGCATAAAGCAGCAATCATCAAAGCTGTCTTATTTCACTGCGTAATCATTGCCGTTGCATAATCATTATACCCTAAGTTTTCTTTTAGTCCAAAATAGTTTCTAACCTTTCCAAGCATAGTTGTTGCATGGTCTAATTCTGTCGAACAAGCCAATTAAGAGGTGAACAGGGCAGGAATGTATTCACTAGAGGCATATGGATACACACTTATCTGTCATGTACTGTGAGCCAAGAGTGTGGAATTCTGACAATGCATATGCCTTGTCAGTATATTTCCAAAAGTTTACTTACATGGTTTGCTTAGAGCAGCGCAGTACTAACGTTATTGTCACTCAATCCAATGAAGAGCCATAGGCAAGTGCGTGAAGCTGCCATGAATGAGTCATGTGATATGGTTCGATTTGCCTCTTCCCAATTTTATCATATATTCACAAGTATTCCATTCATTCTAATCTTGCATCAAAGTTAAGAATTCAATGATTTTTAGGTAATACCATAGTGATTTTTTAAAAATTTCACATATTGATCATACTTCACTTTTTGTGAAAATGGCACAAAATCTACAATAATTACGGTACTCCCTAAGAGAAACAGTGGTGGATCAGTGGAAGAAGTCAGCTATACAAGACACACTACTAAATGAATATAATCGTCTACACATTGGCAAACCAAAACACTCCAATTTGTGCTTTTGCTTTGTGTGAGATCATGACTGTCATCTCTGCCTTTTTTGTTTTACTTCAGCTTATGAATATTAGATTCTGCTCCAGTCATTATTTTAACTCTGTGAGTGTGTCTTTCTGTTTTAAGTGTGTCATGTCTCTGATAAGCAACATATGTTAGATTCTGGTTTTGAATTCCTTCTTCTGCTTCTGTTTTATGCATGAGCTCATCCCATTCAAACTCACAGTTATATATATTTCCCTCATCCTGTTTTCTTCTCTTTCTTCTCTCTCTGTTTTTGTCTCTCTTCTTTAAAGTCTATTTTGCTTCTGACCATTGTTTTAATCTGCCCTCTTTTTTATGACCGCCCTTCCCATTCTTTTATATCCTGCCTTTTTTATTTCCCTGTTGGTTAAGTAACATTTTTATACACAACTGAACATATATATTTCTACATAAGCCCACACATATATGTATATGTGTTTTTTCTACATATATTCATATGTATATGTGTATAAATATACATATATATAATATATCTTCCCTTTTGAACCAATTCCAATGAAAGAGAGGTTCAAGCATTTTTTGCCACCCACTCATTTTCCTCTTCAATATAAAAGCTCTTCCTTGTACACCTATTTAATGATAGAAATTTTTCCCATCCTTCTTCTACCTTTCCCCTTCTCTGGGTGAATTCATTTTTTTTCTCTTATTTTTTGAGAACATTCCAACATAATAGATTTACATCCATGCCTTTTGTCTATGTAAACTCAACTGCCTCAGTAATAATAAAGTTCTTCAAAATTACATTCATCATCTTTCAGATAGGATTGTAAACAGTTTAACTTTATTATGTCTCTTATTGCTAATATTTCCTGTTTAATTTCTTATGCTTCTCTTATGTTTGAATGCGGGTTTTTGGTCTTTTCATCAGGAATATTGAACATCTATTTCATTAAAATATCCATTTTTCCTCAGTTTTGCTGGGTAGTTTATTTTTGTTTATAATTCTAGCTTCTTTGATTTCTGCATATTCCAAGTCCTCTTATTCTTTTAAAATGTAACTGCTAACACTTGTGTGATCCTGACTGTGGTTCCATAATATCTGAACTAACTCTTTTGGAGTATGTAAAGTAATTTCCCTTTGACCTGGGAGCTCTGGAATTTGGCTATAACATTTCTTGGAGTTTTAATTTGGGGATATCTTTCATGAGTTGATTGGTTGGATTCTTTCAATTTCTATTTTACCCTTAGCAACAAAGATATTGGGATAGTTTTATTTGATAATATTTTTAATTATGATGTGTAGGCGCTTTCTTTGATTATGGCTTTCAGATAGTTCAATAATTATTATATTATCTACTATCTATGTCGGTGGTTCTTATGATGAAATATTTCATTTTTTAAAATTCTTTTAACTTTATCTTTTTTGTTTGTGTCTCTATATTTTATGGAGTCATCAGATTCCACTTTTTTTAATTCTAATTTTTAAGGATTTTTTTTTTTGTTCATTGAATTTTTATGTCTCTTTTAGCATTAGGCCAATTCTATTTTTCAAAATATTATTTTTTTCAGTATTTTTATGCCTCTTTTTCCAAGGTGTTAATTATCTTTTCATAATTTTCTTTTATTGCTCATTTATTTTTACAATTTTTCTTCTAAAATTCTTATCTCTTTCTTTAAATATTCTTGGAATTCTTTTTGGACTCATTTAATTAGCGTTTTTCTTTGAGGATTTATTTGTAGCTCTTTTCACTTCGTGGCAGTCTTCTGAGTTTGTGTCTTGGTTTTCTCTGCTACAATAGTAGATTTCCATGTTTATATTGTTTTTGTTTGTTTGTTTGCTCATTTTTTCCAGGCTATCTCAACTTTGAATTTAATGTTAAAGTTCGGCTACCACTCTTCGTGGGATGGCAACACAACTCTACCAAACTACAGGCTTTTTTTTGTGCTGCTGCTTTCAGAGCTAGTTCTGGGGCTCTGCAAGTTATGGTGTTTCCATGGTGCTGTGATCTTGGAGATATACCCCTGTATCCACAAATGTTAGTGCCTATCTTTTCCTTGGAACTGTTACCAAGGTCCCTGTCTCCTGTGACAGACCATGAGCATTTCTCTATTCCATGGAATTGTGTATGGGCAACATAGCTATTCCTGGTACCAGCAAAAAGTCTGACTGGTTGTCCATTCATGTATTGATAAAGGGCAAATTCTATATTACAAATACCAACATCAAAATATACTGTCAAATTCGATCAATTAACCATAGTTAAACTAGACTATCATCACAAATGGATAATTGGTTGGTCACTACATTAATCTGTATAAACTTAAAAACAACACTTTTAATTAATGTTACATTACCAAATACTCATAGTACCCAAAGGACATGGAACAAAAAACTTTCAAAATATAAAAAAGCTATTGGAAAAAATAAAGGAAAATCATATTGTGATATGATGAGGTAACAGCTTCAATATCTTGTCTTCTATTAGAACTTCACTGACTATGTTTTCATTCTGACTCCAAAAGGTGAGTGTATATCCTAATACATTTATTCTGTTATAAAAAACTAGCTAATTCATTCATCTATGCAATAGTCCTTTGATCATCCTGTGCTAAGTAGAATAATTTGTCCAAAGATCATTTGAGAAAGAAAAAAATGACACGATAACAATATGAATAATGATAACACATATAAGAAAAAATAAAATAATCTGAAAATAGCGAGGGCAGATAGGTTTACATGCTATCCGCACTTGAAACTATCCTGATGATGTTTATCATTAAAGACAGGGAAATAACTGTTCTTTTGTTTTCTGGTACCAAAGAAATGAAAAGTCATAGGAACATGACAGAAATATTAATGTCTCCCACTCACAAACCATTTCAGTATCAATGATGACCACATCATGAGTGCCCATTAAGTGGACTGAAGATACGGTTACTTTCATAATACCTGTTTGCATCAGATCAAAATTGTAAACGGATCTCACCAGCTATAACAAAGTTCTCCAAATTGATTTTTTCTTAATATTACCCTTTTGTAATGGTAATTTAAATGAGAAGATCTTTCCCATTCACTAATAGGCCCATTTGACCTGGCACATGGCAACCTAAGTCACATGCAGTGAGTAGAGCTTGCTGAACAGGTAGAACAGGAAGGGTGGAGCAGAACTGGGAGGAAGTTGGTGAGAGCAGTTAGGGGCAAAAGAGAGAGGATACAGGCAGCCACAGCTAATCTTGTGACTGCTTGTTTGTGGGAAGGCCCCAGCACAGGGAAGACTTGGGAATGGCATTGCCTCTGCAGTGATAAAGTATATTGACTTCTTGGTTACTATGATGTTTTTGGCTACCTAGTGTTGAGACTTGGCTTTCTGGTAACTGAATAAATATTTTTCTCCTGCCTTCTATATGGAGAGTCTATTATATTTTGTGATTCAGAACTACTCTGGCATATTCATAGTCACCCTTGGTGCTGTGAATATTGCCTTCCTGATACATGCTTGTTCCAAGTCATATAACAACATCTTATCAATAAAGGATGTTTATGACAAATGCCACCATTACCACTACAAATAATAATATCATTATATTTGGATAACTTAAAAGATAAATTGCAGAACTATCAAATCTGAAAACATAAAGTTGAAAAACATGAAGTCATTGGAAATCTTCACTTATTGTGAACTTCATCAATTATACCTTATAATGAAAGAGATGATAAGAACAGTGCTATCTCAAAAAATAATAACATCCACTTGCTCTTCAATCAATGAACCATTAAACTTTAAAGATAATAGCTGATTGTAATTTGTCCTCAGATTATTTCCTCTTGAATCCATAAAAAGAGATGAAAAGAACTAGCTAATGACCATTAACGATAGTAGTAGCAGCTGACATTTATATACCACTTTTAAAAATATATTAGATTATTTGATCTTTACAGCATTTCTGTTATATAAATTATATCATTATCTGCATTTTATAGATGAAGAAATCAAGGGTTAAAGGGATTAATTAACTAGCCCAGGATTACAAATCTAATAAATCTGTGAAGTGAGATTCAAAACCAATTTCCCTTCTCTACATTTTACTTTTTTATACCAGTAGCAGTCATTCTCCATCCCAACCTTGCATTTATATATAAATATGGCCACAAATGTGTCCTCTTACCTCAGATGTATCAATAAGCTTTTGACTCAAAAAAATCATTCACACCACTGCCCCGCCCATACACTACTACTTGGAAACATTATAAATCACCCAAATCTATTTATAAATCACTCTAGAAGCTACCAAGGACTTGTAGAAACTCATGACTCCTAGAAGTGCCTTAAACAATATTTAGCAGATGGTGACTAGGCTTGGGACCTATCCTAGAACCCTTTTCTTTGTCAATTTTCCAAGAGTTGGAGAAATTTAAAATAATATATATCATAAGTCTAGAGGCCTTTTGGTATAAATTCCCAGCCACAATGTAGATCTACATGATCCTCTGAAAGTCACTGCTCTGGGAGGTAAATTAAGAGTTCTAGCCTCTGTATCTTCCCCTGCTGGTATCTGAGGACCATTAGGAACTATTTAGTGAGAGTAACCCCAGATGCCAGTATCAAAAGAATCAGTATAGTACAGTGAAAAGAAAAAAAGAAATAACAATTGGGCTTCAGAGGATTGAGTTGAGTCTAGCCAAGTCATTTTTCCTCACCGAGTCTCACTTCCCTAATCTATAAGATAAGGAGGTTGTATTAAATGATCTCTAATATTCCGTCTACTTCTGAAAATCCTACAAGTCTAAGAATTCTAACAGATTACAAAGTTTGCAGTTCATAAGCTCATACATATAAATATACCAGTAACATTCATTGTCCTAAATTGGTACAAACTTTCCATTATTAACCTTCCTACATAGCCTGGGAAAATCCCTTGAGAAAAAGGAACACTGTCTTGGGACCACCATCCTGCTCCACAAATATAGAAGACTGAGGAGGTATTAGTTGACCAGATAGAATGCATGTAGAAGAAAAAGCACACCTGGAATTGGATTCTATACACAAAAACTGGACATCGATAGCAGCTCCAGATCCTGATTTCTGAACCAAACTTAAAGTTTGCTAATTCTTCCCTATATTTGAGTTTAGATTTAGCTTATAGTTTCCTTCTCCCTTAACTAGGATATCCAATTAAGCTCTCTGAGTCCTACTGAAGTGACATTCCCTACTCAAGGATCTTATACAACATCAGCTCCAAATGCATCACTTTTCAGATGAAGTATATCTGTTCCACATCAGCCATCATAAGGTGCAAAATTTTTATTTTGCCATGACCCTTAGAAAAGTTTGTTATCTGAATTGTTCCTTGCTATGGTAGACATAATTCTGTTTCCCCCGAAATCATGATATTGATGAATTTTTAAAATGGTATTTTTAGAAATTTGGCAATTAAAATCTATGCTTCCAAATATGGAAAATGAAGTCACCTGGAATGATTCATTCCTTAACAATCTGAGATAAATGAGGCATGCAATATATGACACAAATAAACCATAGTCTAGTTGAGAAAAAATGAAAATCTAATAGAACAAGTGGTTCATAAAATTGTATTGCATATTATAATTACATATATGGGCAATAAAATGCTTAATTTAGATATAGATATAATTAAGTAATCAAGGAATATATGTTTCTAAATTTTTAGTACAAAGGAAGATCATGTTGGGCTAGAGACATAATCCCGCATGACACAGTCTCTAACTTTAGAAGGTACACTCAATGCATATTTTTTAAATGAATGAATGATTCAATGAAGTTTTCTTTGGTTGGATAATATTGGATTGGACCTGAAGCATAAGTAAAATATGAATAGGCAAAGGAAAAATAAAAGATATTCCAAGATGAAAGAAAACACAATGAGTAAAAGCATGGTAGTGTGAGGATCAGTTGAAAAAAAAACCCACCATAATTGACCAACACATTTAATTTGGGGAAGAATAAAAGTAACTATGAATAGATGAAGTTGGACCCAATTGAGGAGAAACTTCAATATGCTTTAATTTTTTATCCGCGGTAAAAAACCAATATCAGCAAGTCATTCATTAATGTACTTCCTGACAAATAATTACAGACTATTCTTTAATTCATTATGTTGATAATGCAATTGTTCAGCCTGCAGATTACCATGATTTTAAGGTAGAAATTTAAATGAACCCAAGTCTAAGAAATGGAGATGTTGGATTTTGGAAGCTCATCTTAGGGAAAGGGCAAAATAAGGAGAGAATGGGAAGAATAAGGAAAGGAGTTTAATGGATTTATTTTTTTTAACGTAAAACCATGGATTGTTTAAATGGCATGGACAAAGAAAAAAATCCCAGGCAATAGATTTTTGAAACATGGTATGGCGCAATGGAAACATGGAAAATATTTGGAAAATTATTATAAAACCTGGATTCCAGATTCTTTTCCTTCCCAAATGACTTGGGCAAATTACTTGACCTTTCTGAACTTATTTTCTTGTCTTTTAAATAGAATGTTTTTGTTCAATGGTTTTCAGTCATGTCCAAACATCTATCACCGTATTTGGGATTTATTTGACAAAGATACTAGAGTGGCTTACCCATTCTTTCTCCAGCTCATTTTACATATAAGGAAACAGAGGCAATGTGAATTAAGTGACTTGCCCAGGCTCACCTAGCTCCTAAGTGCCTGAGTCCATATTTTAACTCTAAAACGTGAGTCTTCCTGACTCCAACCCTGGCACTCTGTCCATCACATCACCTAACCTTCTGATAATAATATACCCTCTCTTACTAATAAAGGTATTGTCATGTTGAGCAAAGTGAGATAATGCATGTGAAATTGGGGTATAAATATGCAAATTTAAGGCGATGCTGCTGTTGCTGCTGCTGCTGCTGATAACAACTACAATGTCCAGTTTGTGAAATGTGTACACCAAATTATTTTGAGGAAAGATTTTGAATAAAATAGAACAACCACTTATTTGAATGAACTCAACTGTTTATAAGTGGTTTGTATACTTAGATACAATTTAAATTACACTGCATCATTCAATCAAAAGTCAGTCACTAGGATTTTTGATCTGTATGACACTAAGTGACGTATATGAATGTTTCAAACAAAGAAATTAATATAGCCTTAAAGATCACATTAAAGGTACTGTATGAAAAGGAGTAGTTTTCCAGAACCTTTTCTCCTTCCCCTCAACCCTCTCAATCTATCCAGGTATTCTCATTTGTCTTTACCTCAGAGCAGCAAACTGCTACAAAGACTCATGACTTTCATTTCAATTTAGCAAAGATTTACTGCCACTTTCTGTCTGCGACACATTATATGTGTGTGTGTGTGTGTAATACCTCCAACTACCCAGATACTGAAAAATTTCAGGAGTTACAAATATTGTCTTTCCATATAGGAATGTAAACAGTTCAACTTTGGTAAGTCCCTTGTGACTTCTTGCTGTTTACTTT
>JAQQSK010008706.1:0-13395 GCA_028658325.1 Potorous gilbertii
CAGGATGTAGTTTCCTTCCTTATCTCTTTTGATCACATTGATCTCTGCTTTTCTTTATCTGAGATTAGGATTGCTACCCCTGCTTTTTTTACATCAATTGAAGCACAAAATATTCTACTCCAACCTTTTACTTTTGCCCTGTGTGTATGATCCCTTTTCAAATGTATTTCTTGTAAACAAGATATTGTTGGATTGTGATTTTTAATCCATTGTGCTGTCCATTTCTGTTTTATGGGACAGTTCATCCCATTCACGTTCACAGTTATGATTACCATCTATGCCCTTCCCTCTATCACCTTTCCCATTGTTTATGCTTTAATTCTCCCTTCTCCCTTCTCCTCCATAATAGTTTTAATTTTTGACCAGTCTCCCTCAGTCTTCCTTTATTTCTTTTAGCCCCCCTCCCTTTCAATTCCCCTTTCCCTTCCTACTTCTTCCTTCCCTTTTAGCCTTCCCTTCCTTTGCTTTCTCCATTAAACTCCTACTGCCTATAGAGCTAATTTTACTTAACTGAGTTTGTTGTACCCTCCTTGCATCCAATCAGATGAGAGTGCCCTTCAAACAATGTTCATCTACCTCCCTCTTTCCCTCTCCTGCAATATACTTTTGTTCCTCCTCCTTGAAGGATTTTTGTTTGTCTCCTCCTTTTCACATCTCCCATACCAATCTCTTTACCCCTTTAAATCACATTTATTATCATCACATCATTTAATTTATATCCACTCCCTCTATCTATGTATATCCTTTTTACATTTCATAAAAAAATATACAATTCTCAATATTAAAAATTCTCATCTAACCTTATAGGGTGGAAATAGTTTCTCTATATTGTACAACTTTTTTTTCAGTTGTTGACCTTTTTATGCCTCTCTTGAGACCTGCGTTTAGCATCAAATTTTCAATTGAGTTCTGGCATTTTCATCAGGAAGGTCTTGAAATCCCTTATTTCCTTGAATGTCCGTCTCCTTGCCTGAAATACTGTGCTCAACTTTTCTAGACCATTATTCCTTGCTTATAGTCTCAGCTCCTTTGCCTTGTGAAATATCATATTCCAATTCCTTTGTTCTTTTAATGTAGGAGCTGCAAGGTCCTGTGTGACTCTAACTCTAACTGTTCCATATTTGAAAGGTTTCTCTCTGGCTGCCTGCAGTATTTTCTCATTCACTTGATAGTTCTAGAATTTACAAACCATGTTCCTTGGTCTTTTTAGTTTGGGGTCCAGTTCAGGAGGTGAACAGTGGATTCTTTCAATGATTATTTTGCCCTCTGCATCTAGGACTTCTGGGTAATTTTCTTTGATGACTCCATGGATGATATTTTTGAAACTTTTTTTCTTCATAGTTTTCTGGCAGACCAATAATCCTTAGATTTTTCTATCCTGGATCTATTTTCCAAGTCAGTTGTTTTTCCCATTAGATATTTTGCATTTTTTTCTGTCTTTTAATTCTTTAGACTTTGTTTGAGTGATTCTTGATATCTCATAGATTAAACCTTCTACTTGTCCAATTCCATTTTTTTATCAAGTTGTTTTCTTCCATTAACCTTTGCATCTCATGTAATCTGCAATGAGCAATAGCTTTTTTTTCTTCCTGGTCTATTATAATTCCTTCTATTTCTATTTTTCTTGTACCTAAACCTAACATTTTTTCTTCATTGCCTATTATAATCCCATCAATTTCTATGTTTCTTATAGCTAAACCTAACAATATTGAATAATCATGGTGATAACGCATATTCTTTTTCACTAGATCTTTTCTGGAAATGCTTCTAGTTTATCTCCATTATATATGATATTTGTCTTAGGTTTTAGATAGATGCTACTTATCCTTTTGAATAAAACTCCATACTCCCTGGCATCTTAATTGAAAAGTGTCATGTATTTTGTCAAATGCTTTTTATTCTGCATCTATTGAAATAATCACAAGATTTCTATGAATTTTGTTATTTATATGTTCTATTATGCTAATAGTTTTCAAAATATTGAAGCAGTGCTGTAGTCCTGATATAAATCCCACCCTGTTATTGTATATTATCCTTGTGATAAGGGCCTATAATGTCTTCGCTAATATTTTATTTAAAAGATTTTCATTTATATTCACTAGAGGAATTGGCCTATATTTTCCTTTTTCTCTTTTGCCTTTTCCTGGTTTAGGTATCAATACCATGTTTGTATCATAAAAAAATTTTGGTAGGACTCTTTTGCCTTTTTTTGCCCATTTTTTCAAATAGTTTAGTGTATTGAATTAATTGTTCTTCAAATATTTGCTACAATTTACTTGTAATTCATATGTCCCTGGAGATTTTTCCTGAATTCATTTATGTTGTATTTAATTTCTTTTTCTCAAAATATTAAGCATGTAATTTCCTCTTCAGTTAATCTTGGCAACTTATATTTTTGTAAACATTCATCCATTTCATGTAGATTGTCAGATTTATTGGCATACAGTAGGAAAAAAAATTCCTAAAGATGGTTTTAATTTCTTCTTCATTGGTGGTGAGTTCAACATTTTCATTACCGATACTAGTAATTTGATTTTCCTCTTCTTTTTCAAACTCAAATTAACCAAAGGTTAATCTATTTTGTTGATATTTTTATAAAACAGGCTTGGTTTTATTTATCAGTTTAATAGTTTTCTTAATTTTAATTTTATTAATACCTCCTTTGATTTTCAGAATTTTTAATTTGATATTTAATTTGGAATTTTAATTTGGTTTTTTGCCAGTTTTTTAAATTGAATAACCAATTCATTTATGTCTTTTTTCTCTATTTTATTCATAGAAGCACTTAGTATAAAATTTACCATAACAATTGCTTTGAAAGCATCCCATAAGATTTAGTAAGCTGTCTCATTATTGTCATTTCTCTCAGATGAAGTTATTGATTGCTTCTATGATCTGTAGTTTGATACAATCATTCTTTAGGAATAGATTATTTAGTTTCCAATTAATTTTAGTCTCTCTCTCCATGGTCTTCTATTACATATAATTTTTATTTCAACATGGACTGAAAAGGATGTATTTAATATTTCTGCCTTTTTGGATTTGATAGAGAGGTTTTTATGTCCTAGTATGTGGTCAATTTTTGTGAAGATGTCACATGGAGAAAAATATACATTCCTTTTTATTCCCACTCAATTTTCTCCAGAGGTGTACCATATCTATTTTTTTCTAACATTCTGTTCACTCCCTTAACTTCTTTCTTGTTTATTTTGTGTTTGGATTGATCTAGTTCTGAGAGAGGGAGGTTGAGTTGTCCCACTAGTGTAGTTTTGCTATCTATTTCTTCCAATAACTCAATTAACTTCTCCCTATGAATTTGGATGCTATAGCATCCACTTTGTGCATATATGTTTAGTGTTGATTATTACTTCATTATCTATGGTACCTTTTAACAAGATTTATTTTCCTTCTTTGTTTCTTTCAATTAGATCTATTTTTTCTTTTACTCTGTGAGAGATCAAGACCGCTATACTTGCTTTTTTTTTTCTTTAGCTTCAGCTGACACAACATTTCTGCTCCAGCTTTTGGTCTTTACTTCTATGTGTATCAATCTGCTTCAAATATGTTTCTTGTAAACAACATATTGAGGGATTATGGTTTTTAATCCACTTTGCTATCCACTTCTGTTTTATGGAAGAGTTCTTTTCATTCACATTCACAATTCTGATTATTAATTGTGTCTTTCTCTCCATCCCATCTCTCCCTTGTTTATACTTTTCTCTCTCCTTTCAACCTTTACCTCTTCACCAGTGTTTTGCTCCTGAACTCTGCCTCTCTTAATTTTTCTTCTCTTCTGTCACACTCCTCCCTTTTCTTTCCTTTTTTCCCCTACTACTTCTTCCATGCTTTCTATCCATTCCCTCCATTTTCTTTGCCATTTCCCCTCCTGCTTCCTTGTAGAATGTGATAGGTTTGTATGATCAACTGAATGTGCATGTTGTTCCCTCTTTGAGTCAAATCCATTAAGAGTAAGTTTCAAACAATGCTTGCCCCATTCCCTTCTTTCCCTCTACTGTAATAGGTCTTTGTGCTTCTTCCTGTGATGTAATTTACCCTGTTCTTCCTCCCCCTTTATTCTTCTCCCAGTACAGGGACAGCTAAGTGGTGCAGAGGATAAAGCACAGGAACAGGAGTTAGGAGGACCTGAGTTCAAGTCTCACCTCAGACACTTGACTCTCACTAGCTGTGTGACCTTGGGCAAGTCACTTTACTCCAATTGCTTCATGCTGGGTCATCCCTAGTCATCCTGATGTATATCTGGTCACTAGATTCAGATGGCTCTGGAGGAGAAGTGAGGTTTGTGACCTGCACAGCCCTCCCTCATTCAAATCAAAGTCAAGTGCAAGTCATGTTATTATTTCCCTGATGGTATGGTCTTCTTCAGCAATGGAGGATGTAAACACATATCTCCCAATAAAATCCTTTTTTTCACTCATTAATTAATTAATTTTGTCAACATATCAAATTCAACTTATTCCCATACCTTCTGTTTATGTAAACGTTTCCTAAAGGCCATAATAAATATATAGTTCTCAAGAGTTACAAGTATCATTTTCCCACATAGGGACGTAAACAGTTTAATCTCATTGAATAATGATATTTTTTTCCTGTTTTTTTTTTATTCCTCCCTTGAGTCTTGTATTTGAAGATGATATTTTCTGTTTAGATGTTTGTTTGTTTTTTAATCAGTAATAATTGAAATTCCCCTGTGTCTTTTAATATCCATCTTTTCCCTTGAAATATTATACTCATTTTTTCCTTAACAGTTGATTCTTGTTGTAATCCAAGGTTATTTGCCTTTCAGAATATCATATTCTAGGCTCTGCAGTCCGTTAATGTAGAAGCTTCTAAATCCTGTGTAGTCCTAACTGTGAATCCACCATATTTAAGTTGTTTCTTTCTGGCTGCTTGCTGTATTTTCTCTTTAACCTAAAAATTCTCGATTGAGCATCTTCTCCTCCCATTTTCCTCCAAGGAAGACTTAGATTTCCACTAGGAAGGCAAGTAGCAGGATTGGGCCAGAGACTGGCCACTCTGACATCCTCTGAGGAAAGAGATTCTAGCTACAATTATACCTATCTATCCCCTTATATTTTTTTATTGGGGGAACCATTTGAAACAATTTCTGGGACCTACCATTTATATTCCTCTAGATTCTCCATGTCTCATCTATAGCTAATCTCAGCCCACCTGTTAACTTTGTACAGTTGATCCAGAGACTCTCCTTTAACAGGTTCAAGGTCAATGTGTAAAGTCTTTTTCAGGCAGACCACAACCACTTCAGTTTGAAACTCAACAACACTGGGCCCATCGTTGTTGATTATTCCAAGTTCCTCACCACAGAAGATGTGATTAAGATGCTCATTAAACTGGACAAGTCCTGAAGTGTGGAAGCTGCTTGGGAACAAATGTTCAAGGCAGAAAAAATCAATTTCGCAATTATCATTCTCTACTTCACATGGCAGTAGAGGATTTTTCAAACATCTCCATCATCATGGAGAAATCCTGCATAGTACCAGAGATTAACAATGTGTTGGAGAAAATGAAGGGATTCTGCCAGTATTCATGGTGGATAGTGGAAGGGCTGCACCAATAGCTGATTACAGACATGATAAACATTGCCAATGAAGCTTCTGACTTGACTCTGTTTTTGACAGAAGCCTGAATCCCAAGGAGGTGCTTGTGAGTGGTTTGTCTCTAATATTGAGCTTATACATATTGCAAGATGCTGGCTGCCCTCAAACCAGGAACTTCCCACTTCATTATAGCCTGAAAAATGTGCAGTAGTCAGGAAATAATCAGCAAAACAGAGAAAGCCAAGATGTGATACCTTCAAGCAACAGATCCTTCAGCTGTGCGAAAGCACAGTTACAACCTTGAGTCCTTGTGTACCATTGCACTTAAAGCTTAGTTTGGAATTTTTATTTAGAATATGATTCAGTTCTAGGACAAGATTGGTCTGCCCAGTGGGTCCACTTCACCACATCATCTTGTATGTTAGTTTTGATACCTTTGAGCACCTATCATCAGGGACTCAGTGTATGTACAATCACTTCCTCACTGCTCCATAGGAATGGAATGCTCTTGTACTGATTATCATGCTAGGAAGCTAGTAAATTAATTGCATTGTATATGAGACCCAGGGTCTTCTGCCCTATAACCAAAAAAATGCACTATTTTGTCACTTACTTACCTCATGTGAGATGGAGTCTAATGGCAAGTACATCATCAATTCCAGTTCCCAAGCTGAATACTATGTTATCAATATGCAGGCAAACCTAGGAAGCAATAGAGAGCATCCCTTCTACCAGCTAATTCACCAGAGTACTCAGTCTATTTCTACTGAAGTTTTTATCTCTACTCAGATAAAGAATACAACCCAGAACAGCTTTCAGCACATTATGCTTCTAGCCAACTTCTATGCTTAGAATGAGACCCTGATAAAGAGGAAGACAGTTGAGGAAGTATGCAAGAAGCTCTGAACTTTGGACAAAAGTGGTGATGCCCTAGAGAAACTGCTGCCTCACAAGCACTTTGAGAGAAATCATCCTGCTAACTGCGCTATCTTCAAAATGCTCACTGTATTCATTCTCAGAACTTTAATTGCCATGTATAAGCATAAAATCTTTGTTTCAAGTATTATCTGTGATATTAGTATTCATGATCAGTGGGGAATGTAACTGAAAGAGAGAGTAAGAAAATTGAGCCTGAGTTGGACTGTATGACTTCTCATGATGACTCCATCAACGGACTGATCAATTTTATTAAGGTATGATGCAGATGCCTATATCTCCTATAACCAACTCTATTATGTTATCTTCTAATCTGTGTGGTGGTGACTATTTGGTTCTTTCCTGACTTATCACAAAAAGATCTACTTGTCACTTTTTATGGTTGAATGTTTCTTCTTCCTCTGAGAGGAAAAAGTCCAGTCAAGTAAAGGCAGTTCATTTTGGTGGAATGTTTGTTTTTGAGTCCTCTATGTCACATCTAAAGTGACTCTATATATCCTCTGACCTAAAAGGGCTGATATAGAAAAATAGACATTATACTTAAGGGAAAAATGAAAGTGAGTGTGTGTATGTGCTTAAGCGCATGCATACATGTGTGTAAACATAAATATGTATGTGTATACATATATATGTGAATGTTTGTGTATATTTACATATATACATATATGTGTGTATAGAGATATATAGAGATATACATATACATACATATGTAGAGAGGGGGAGAGAGAGAGAGAGAGAGACTCAGATTTCAGCTAAGTGGAAATTCTCCAGAAACTCTACCATAGTAAGCTGAGAATAGGGACATTATCAAAGTTTCACATGCCACACTTTTAGACTCTTCATTCTTTCATGCACCTGAAGAGAAGGTGGAATCCTGAGGCTTCTAACTCAACTGAGGAAACCAGAAGGATCCAGACCACTCTTTTTTCTAGTTCTCACCAAGAGCACTCACCTCTCACAGTGTGGAAGAGTATTGAATAATAAATTCCCACCATGGAGGAGAGAATCACATATAATTGGTCTTTTGAGCATGAGTTTACACTGGAATTCTGATACTGGATAGGATGGCAGAGGACATCTTCAAATTAAAGCAAGGATTCCTTATATAAAATCCTTTACATATACTTTTAGTCTAACAGTTAAAATAATCATGTAGCTTAGGGCGTTTAATTTTTCAATGCCTGAGTTCCCAAAATTGTGAAAAAACAAATTTTAGTTAATAAACTCTAATATCTCTACTAGTTGTGAACTCTTTGGTCTAAAATACATACAAAAAATAAGGATTTGTTTTTACTGAAATCGCCCATTACTGAGGTGAAAGTATAAGTAAAATTGAGTTGAGGAGATGAGGTTTGAGGGAAGGGAAGGTTCTAATGCAGACATGGGCAAAGGGAGCTACCCCTTATCCTTGAGACAAGTCTGTAGAGTGTATCAGGAAGACTCCAGAGGGTAATTCTAAAAATGAGTGTGTTTCTCTGTCTCTTTGCCCAGTTCTTAGAGGACCCAGTAAAATATTAAACAAACAATGAACCATTTGTAGAGCAGGAGGTGAAGCTTTACCTGTTCTAGTCATGCATGAGGCATACAATGCTAAGGTACATATTGACCAAATTCAGTTCCAGTAATGAGCTGGACCTTTATTTGATAGGCAACTTTGAGTTCTTGGAGGTGTTCTTGTCAAGGGGTGAATTTAAAGTATTATTTGCCTTGGAAGAACAAAGCACCAAGTATGATAAGGGAAACCCTTTAGTTACAAAGTGGCATTTTTCCCCAAGGGGAAAGGTAAAGACTATATTAAAAGATTTTTTTTCTTTTTTCCCCATCCTTCAAAGTACCCAGTCCTTTGCTTATTACTAACAATGACTTCATGTGATGAGTGATATAAAGGGAATCCATGTAACTGAAGAACATACAAATTAAAACCCGAAAAGGAGAAGGGCAAGCCATTGATCAAGAGTAAAGGGCAACAAGTGGACTTCCTTAGTGTTCCACTGTGGCCTGTAGGAGGTTAAAATACTTTGAATAAGGAAGTTCTTTTAGCATATTGGGTTGATACTCTGTGGGTAATTCATGAGAGAATAAAACAGAAGTAAGGAGGTATTTCAGTCTGAACTGAGGAAACTGTCCACATGGATGAAATTATGGATATGTTAGAGGTGTTAGCACAGTGAAGGAAGACCTAGGTTTGATTCATGACTGTTATAACTGTGAGCTTGGCCAAGTTCTGTTTTGTCTTGTTTTTATGCCATCTACCTGCAACAGAGATTAAGTAAGAGGACAAAAAGCATATAATGTGCCCGTACGTGGTTTATATGTCTTCATGTACAAAGTGAGGATTGGGGGCTAATAATAAAAATTTATAAATTTATAAAACTTTAAAAGATTTTTAAAGTGTTGTGTAATATTATATCATTTGACCCTCAGAACAACCATGGGAGGTAGTTATATTATAATTCCTATTTTATTGATTAGGAAATTATAGCAGATTGTGTGCCCAGAATCACACAGTTACTAAGTGCCTGAAGCCACATTTGAACTCAGATATTTCCAAATCCAAAGCTGGACCACTGATCTTGACTAGATCTTGACTAGATCACATGCAAGGTCCTTTCCATTTCTAAATCTGTAATCAGCAGCTGCAGTGGCTATTTCCAAGGCCCTCAGTCCACAGACAGTAAGGGGGTCTGATAACTGGTCAGAAGGAGATTAGAGGGTTCTTTTGGTTAGCACTGCAGCAGGACTCTGTTAGTTTGCTCATACTTGGATCTGAGTCACAATCAAGCGTGGCAGTCCAAGTAGAAGAAGAAGCACTAGCATGCCAAAGCTTGAGGCCACAGTGGAGGGGGGATCTTCCTTGAAGTTTCAGAAAAAAAAGAATGACTGTGGTCAACTCATAGACCAGAGCACAGGCCAGAAAAGTAGTAAACATATATACACACGTATGTGTATGTGTGTGTATGTGTTTATTTGTGTCTAATAGTAGCCATCTTTACAGCAGGGGAGGGAGAAGAAAATTACAAATTTACATGATAAGTTTGGTATATTTGAAAGGAATAGCAAGTTGTTCACAGTGGATTTGTAGTTTCATATGTAATCATCATTCTTTTTTCAAATTGTCCTGTGTAATGGAAATGCTTGTCTTACTCCATATATTATTTTAAAAAAGAGAAGTCAGAGAAAGGAGAATGACGATGATGAACAATGGGCAAAAGATTTCTCTGAGGGCTCATGGGTATTAAACAAATAAAGTTTTTGAAAGTTAACACTGGTTTTAGAATAAGGCAGCATAGAAGGAGGGAAGAAAGGGGAAGAGAGGGGAGAATAGTGGAGGAGAGGAGAGGAGAGGAAGGATAAGAAAGAAAGTAGAAAGAGGAAGAAACTGATAGAGGGAAAAGCAGAGAAAGATAGAAGTAGGTTCACATCTTTTGGGAGACACTAATTATTAAATGCAAGAAAGAATTCCTAAAGAGGAAACTCCCTCTACCTATGTAGGGTAGCACTTCTGCACTTCAGTTGCCTGAATCTGAGACAACAGATGATTTGACCAGAGTCCTTCAACCACTTTGTGAGAGAGGCAACACTTTAATCCAGAGCTTCCCAAGTGGCTACCTCTCTACCTACTGTACCATCACTATATTGTGAAGACAAGGAAAGGAAAATAGTACGAAACACAGAATTTTTAATAACTAATCAATTACTTCTTAATCTACTCCAGTTCCTAAAGGGTGTGCCAGCTTGAATGGTAAAGCCTCCATAAGCAGAATGCCCAGCCCTCTATCTCTGACAACCTTTAACCTACACACAGAAAGCAAAGGGTTAATATTTTCAGAAGATGGAGTCTTGGGAAAGATATCTGTGGGTATAAGACTTGTGGACATCTTGCAGAAAACATAGTTGAGAATATTAGCTTTATGAACAATGAAGACACAATAAGCTTGGCCTTGGGTGAAAAATTGGAATTCCATGATTTCCATTAAAAAGATTGATCAGACAAGGGAATGGGAGGTGGAAAGATAATGTTAGTGAAATGTTACAAATGGATCTTGTGCTTTATTTTATGTTTCCATATTTACTCACCATAAACCTCCATAATTCTTCACTTCTGCTTGAGTGATAAAGAGAAAAACTCACCTCCAACTCCCTAAAATTATTTTTAGTATTTCACTGGGAATGTCAAGAGCTGTACACATTGATGGAGAAACACATCTCCTTTCAAAACAGCCATTTGGAGTCTTTCTTGAGCAACTGGGACTCTTGTCTGAAAAACAGGAATTGGTTGTGACTATAACTTCACTAAAGCTCTCCTTTCTCAAACAACCTCTTATTTCGTACATTTCATTATTTTATCATTTCATTATTTTATGAACTGTGATGCTGCAAGAAAGAGCCTCAGGGAAATTAATATCAGAAGTCTGGATGATTCCTTTCTTTGAACATTGGTTCCATATTAAGTCACTGGGAGAGCATTGAAGTGCCAATTTCCTACAAAATTTTGAGATACAGGTGCTCATTTCTTCCTGGATAATATCTAGTACACCTCAGTTAAATGTACAAAGTTTGTGAGAAGGATGGCAAAAGTGTGCTTCTACTGCAGAGGTAAGCAAGGAAAATTATTTATATTCCTTTTTGCAGCAGGACCATCCAAAAGTAGAAAAATCATCTTGCCAGACACAAACCCCTCACACACCTAAAGAGTTTTACAAAAACAACAATGTAGATTTCTTCAGTCTCAGAGAAAAATGCCCAAGATCCTTTTCTATCCTCTATGTGGAGAGGTCAGCGGTGGCAGTGTGGAGTCTTCCAATTTGATGGGATCAGGAGTTGAGAGGACACTTGACACATTTTCTGTCCTTCCCTATTCTCTAGGGAAAAAGGAAACTTTCTCAGAGTCACAGAAACAGAGAATGGACAGAATTTGAGAGCGGAAGGGACATCTGCAGTCATCTGGCCCAATCTATATGTGAAAAGAGTCCCATGGACACCATGCAGAATGAATGTCCTCCAGCCTCTGCTTGAAGGCCTCCTATGAGTAGAAAATGACCACATCTTGAGGCTACATATTTCACTTTTGATAAGCTCTCATTTTTAAGAAGTTTTTTTTTAATTCTTTAGAATATAGAAATTTGGTAAAGATTTTGTTTTCAAGAAACTTACAATATTCTGAGGGAAAGTTATACAAAGAAATGGTAGTCATTGAATTATTTGTATTTCTTCTTTGTCATCTCAAAGTGCTAGCACAGATGTGAAAAAGGTAATGTCACTTACATATTGGTGGAGAGAGCCAAAAAATTCAAGAAAGGCTTCATGGAAGAAGTATATTTATTTTCAAAGGAAGTGAAGGACTAAAACAGACATAGATATAGGGTTGAGTTTTTTAACAGAAAGGTTTGTGTTTTTTGCTTGATGGTATCTTTATTCTTAAGGGGAATTGAGTGTAAGGGAGAAAAAGCAAAGGACACATTCAAAGCATTTCAGAAGAGAGACGCTAGAACAAGAAGAGAAGATGAAGGGTAGTCCAGTTCAGCAAGACATAAAGGAAATAAGAGGGAATAATTTATAATAATCTTATTAAGGTGTTTTGAATCCAGTGGCAAAAGGTCTTGGATAACAGAACCTTGAGTTTATGCTTTATTTTAGAGGTGACAGGAAATCACTAAAAGGTGCCCAATATCTTACCATCCACCCAGAACCTGGATTTGCTCCTCCACATCCTTAAATGATCATGTAATGTGTTAGATAGCTATAATTAGAACAAATAATCCATACTTTGTCCATATTCTGGTGCAAGGATTCCAATTAGGAAAATACTTTTATTTAACTTTAAGTACCACCAAGAAATGGTGTATGGGCCAGTTCTCTGGACTTAATGCAGTGCATAATGGAAAGAAAATTAGGTTGGAAGAGTAGAGACCAGGATGCATATCCAGCTCAGACACTGACTTCTGAATCCAATGTAGCAAATCAATTTTCCTTATAAAATGGAGGTTAACTCTTTTTTTTAAATGGAGATAATATTTAGATTACCTTCTGAGCAGTTAGTTATTGTGAAGATTAAATGAGGTAAGGTAAAAAGATTTCATGGATCGTCTTTTAGTAAACTGATCTTTTCTATCCATTTTTCACTACCTTATTATATTCAGTGCCATCTCTACCTCTTTTTAAGCACATTGAGGACTAGAATGTAAGAGTCAAAAGGGTAAGAGATCCACTACTCTTAATGTTGAAAAGAGTTTCTTATTTTTTAAAGTATTTTCTACCATTTTTCATCTTTTATGTGTTTGTTGTTCTTCCATTTCCATTCTTCCATGCTCTCTACATATCTTTGTCTATTAGATTTCTTGGGAAACTCTTTGAAAAACTGACTTTATATCCCACTAGTTTCAGTTTATGAAGTCAAACAGCTCATAATCTTAAATCATCCATCATAGAATTTGGGGCATAAGCATACATTCTAAACAAGAGCTGTCCATGGCTTTCCTTTCTCTCTATTTAGCAAATGAAGCAAATATTGGTGACTCAGGTTATTCCTTGTTGTGGCAATTGATTTACATTATTTTAACAATGAGAAAATATTGAAATCTCTGTTATTATCTTCTACATAAACACTTTCTCTTCCATCAAGAACTTGTTTAAATGATTAGGTTGTGGGATTTTTTTCCCTCATTTTACTTGAAAATAACATGTTCTCTTCTTTTATTCTTTCTTCTAGCTTTCTCCTTATTTTAATAATTGACTAATATGTTGTGGTCTGACTCTCACAAAGAGAAGAATTAAGAATAACTGTTACATCTAAAAAGAACAATTTCCTGGATCTTAAAGTATAATCTATTTTATTTTTGTGATATCATTTAATGTTTACTACTTCTCTTCATGAAGAAAATAT
>JAQQSK010008707.1:0-13395 GCA_028658325.1 Potorous gilbertii
GTGGCACTGGGTTGTCAAGATCGTCACTTCACCCTTGGCTCTTTACACATACATTTTCCCATTGATTTTAAGGCTGGAGCAGGGAGGGGAGGATCTCTCATAGGCGAGGGTGGCAATGTCTTCAAGTAAGGGCCAATTCCAGGGAAGACTGGAAGAAATGTGAGAAATAGGTTTAGGTCGAAGGGAAGTTTGCTAATCATAGTGTGTGGGTTCCCTAGTAGAAATCGATAATGGATTTAATTTCCATGCAAAGGAGAGGGGCATGACAACGAAGAAAAGTCCTTTGCATTTGGTTAGGTTGGAGACATGACATTTTTAAGCCAAGAGAGAACAGTTTGGAGAATGGAGAGAGGGGGCAAAACAATCAACTTTGACCAGCTGTGTGTTTGTGCAGCTTCTCTGCACATAAACTACCTTAGGCCATAACGTTTACTTTTAGCACAGGGCCTATTCCTGCATCAATGAGAAACCAGTTCACAATAGGTGGCTTCCCCTGATATCTAATCTCACTGCTGTGGGCAGAAATTAATTCTCTCTAGGTCAGAGTCTGATCTCTAGTGAGACCTGAAAAATTGGTTCCTTTGCCCATGCAACGTTTGGAAGTCAATGAAACATTGAGAGGTAGTGGAGAGAACATTAGATTAGGGAGCCCAAGTCATGTCCCAGCTCCACATAGATTTGGCTATGTGATTTTTGGCTGAATTCTTTAACCTCTGGCCATTAGTCTTCTCAACTGTAAAATGGGGGAACTGGGTTAGAGAATCTCTAAGAATTTCCCTCCCCCTCATCCCCTCCAAATAAGCTCTAATATCTTGTGATATTTTATGACCTACAACTTCATTGAGCTGCCATTTTTGAATTCTCCCTTTGCATTCCCGAGACTTCCACTCTGGACACTTTAGCATCTTCAGCTGTCCTATCTAAGCCTGTCTTTCCTTGAAGTACTAGCTCTCCCTCCTTTCCCCTGTCTACCTAATACATTCAGAAATACATTGTTTTATATATCACACTGAAAAACGTAACTGTATGTTCCCAGGTTATTACTGTCCCTCCTCAATCTAACAGTTTAAAAATATATATTGATGGAGGATTAGTTCAGAAAGCAATTTTTTCACAACTACCTGTAAAGCAGGTGCAAGTGTTATCCTTATTTTAAAGATGAGGAAACAGACTTAGAAAGGTAGTGACTTGCCAGAGTACTGGGACCCAGCACTTTTGATTGTTTCTACTACACAAAACAGTTTCTCAATATTTATTGGTGTTTTTTTTTTAAGCCTGGGTCTCATTTCATAGTCTAATCATAAGGAGCTGTCACCTAGTATCTTTGACTCCAAATAAGCCTTGAAATGAATCGAATAACATGCTTAAATTTTTTCAAGAGAGCTGAAACAGCTCCAACCCGGATGCTGGTTGGAGATTTCTAAGTTGCCACCCTCCCAGTCTGACAAATCTACTTGTATATTGAAAGCATACTTGTGCTTCCAAAGCAAATGGTGCTGGCAGCTTGCCTTTTACTTTGTAATATTTTTGTTAGTGTGGACATTTGTTGTATAATGTTTTTATTAACTGAAAGCTTTCAGTTACTTTCAGGCCTCCTGCAAACAGATGCTTTGCTTTTGTTTCCTTCAGAAGTTATTACCAGGATTGCCAGTTTCCTCAGGGATAATAAATCTTAGAATTTTAGAGCTAGAAGGGACTTTAAGCATCATGTTATCCAATGTCCCATTTTATGGAAGAGAAAACTAAGGTTCTGAAGTATTTGCTCATGATCACTTAATCACCGTTAGCAAGGATTTTATTTCCTGTCTAGAAGAGATTCCCTTCAAAAGTCCTCTATCCACACAAAATCATGAATGAGTAATAGCTGTATCCACTGACTTTCCTAAGAGTGGTGTTAATTTGACTCTTTACTCTAGTTGGGGAAATTTTAGGTACTTGTGGGATGACTTTTTTATGGTAGAGATCCTTTCTTTCAAATCTGGCCTTTTAGTCAATTCTCTAGGCTTGTAGACTCTGGGAACATTTTTGGATCCCAGCCTCCTCTCTCATAGGCTGCAGACCTGTATTTCATAGCCGTGCAGAACACCTCCTCTTGGATGTCCATCTAGCCAAGATGATGTCCAAAACCAAGATGAATAAAACTTAGCTCTCCCTGTCCCTGCCTGCCAACCTTGCTTTTCCTCCTGATTTCACTGTTTTTATCAGGGAAACTACAGTTCACCCAGTCTTTTGTGTTTGAAACTTTGTTATTTACTTTGATTTTCTCTCATCTGTCATATTCAATCAGTCATCAAGTTCTGTTGATCCTACTTCCAATATACCTATACCTTATCAGGAAGCATCTCAGGCAAGTACTCATCATGACTGCCTTCCTCTTCATAGTTTATCATTATCCTTTATAAACTTGGTGTCCAGACCTGAACAGAATCAGCCAATCAACAGGTGTTTATCAAGGGTTTACTAGTAGGCACTTAGGTATGCTAAACCAAATGAAACCACCCCCTACTGTCAAGGAGGAATCCTGCTGGGGGAAAGAACATATTCACAGTAAGTATATAAAAACATATACAAAGCAATAATACTCCAAATGTGGTCTAAATAAAGAAGCCTATACTTGAACAGCTCTGGTGGAAGAAAGCTCATCACCTCTCACTAAGCCCTTTTTGCTTTACCAGCTCTAATTGTAAGGAAGCTCTTCCTATCAAACTGAATCTGCCTCTATACATTCTGCCCATTATCCCTGATTCTACCCTTAGGGATGCTATCCTGTTCCCTTCAAACTTAGCCATCATGTTTCTGTTAAGTCTTCCCTTCTCTGGGCTGTATGTTTCTACATCCCTTAGTTGGGCATCATGTAGCAAGCTGAGGCCTCTCCCTCATCATGCTGGTCACTCTTATCTGGAAATACTCCAGTTTGCAGACCCAGAGGCAAGAGGCCAGATATGGTCTATCCAGGGCAGAGTACAGTGAGACTAGAACCACCCTCCCCTCACTATCCCTTGTTCCAGATACTTTTCTTCTGTTCATGAAACCTAAGAGAAGTTCAATGATGGATCCACCAGCTATAAGCGGCAGAACCAAGATTCAGACTCAAATATTTTGACTCTAAGTTCAGTGCTATTTCTACTTCACCAGGCCTCCTCCCTATCCAAAGTATTCAGTTACCTAAGAGAGGTGGGAAGCCAGGAAGCTATTTCTACCTTGTTCTTAGGGGTGGGTGACCGTAGGTGGTAGTGGGGGAGAGAGTATTAGTAAAGTTCACATGAGTTGTGTCTGCTCCTTCCAACTCTCCAAGTGACCCTGGGTGTCACTGCTTTCAGGCCTATTCAAAACTTGAGCCAGTCAGCTCTATCTACCTCAAGATCAGCTTGCTCTAGGAAAATGTCATTTCACCATTTTTTAAAATATGCACCTTTCATACTTCCTACAAAGAAAGGGTTCCAAAACAAAACGAGGGGGAAAGGAATGTTTCTTTCTTTGTAGTTGAATTAACTAATTCTGTGTTCTCTCCTTCTGCTCTCTCTCCTCTCCAGCCCATCCTTCATATAGTTGGTAAAAATCATTGGTTCTGTGTCACTCCCCTGCTCAAAAGTCTTTGGTGGCTCCCTATTGCCTTTAGGATCAAATATAAACACTTCCATCTTGTAATTTGAGATGTTCCAATTTAGACCCAAACTGCCTTAGCAGGCCCAACCTTATCTCCCATTGCTCTTCTTGGTTTATTCTGTATTCCAGCCCATTACTCTATGATTTCATATATTTATTTCAGCTATCCTACATGCCTAGAATGTAGGCCTTCTTTCACTCTATCTGTTGAAATTCTTTTCTGCGTTTGGAACTTAGGTACCATCTCCTATCTGAGGCCTTCTGTAATCTCCCAGCTAAAAGTCTTCTCTCTACCCTCTAGAGTTCCTAGAGTTCTTTGGATCTTTCCTTTGCCCCTTTCATGTTCTTCCTTGTATTATGTATATGCATCATTTTCCCTAGTGAATTGAAAAAATTTCATATTGTTCCCCTGATACCTAGGTAAATGCCTTGTACGTAATATGATTTTAGTATTTGATGAATTGAACTGAATTGAATTCTCAGAATCTATCCCTGGATAGGATAGGGTCTTGGGTGTGGAATTGAACCTTTATTTCTCTCTGTGTATTAATTCTGTGTATATGTATATGCATGTACTTCACTGTGTCTACATCAAATTCTAGGAGCTCTGTTGATGTTTAAGAACAGCCCGTCACTTCACTCTCATCTCTCATCTCAGGAATAGACACCATATTTGATGTACTTTCCTCCATTTCTGTGGAGTCCACAGGATAGATGATGTATTTTCTGGGTCCCTGAACTGCCTTTCTTCTATCTGTTTTCGGCAGGTCTTACTAAAATTTATTAGGGTCCTACCTGGGGATCCAGAGGGTTGGTTCCATTCATTCATACAGCTGACATTTATGAAATATGCTCTACTTACAAAGCTTACATTCTGCAGATATAAATTGGATTCCTGAGTAGTAGCACTTCACCTAGCAATGGAAATTCATCCTAGGATAAGGAGTACTCTGGAGCTTTTGGTGGTTTCAGTTCCAGGAGAAAGCAAGGACTTGAAGGATGCTCAATCAACTCTGACAGCAGCTCTGGCATTGGAGGAATCACTGACCATTCTACCTATGGAAATCAGAGTGGAAGCACCACAGCAGAGAACAGTGAGGAAGGAATTTCTCGTGAATAGTCTGACCTGTGTGCATAAGAAAGTAAGTGAGGGTGATTGATCAAAGATGGATAAGGACTGAGGCTGATTGATCTTTCTCAGGCAGAAAGATGAAAACAGTAGCACTTGACAGCTTTTTGAAGCACTTTCACCTATTTTATGCTCACAACAACCCTTGGGGATGGCATTATTTCCATTTTACAAATGAGGAAACTGAGGGTCAAAGAATTGAAAATGAGAGTTTGTTAAAGGGTAGAACTTTTAATTGAATTCAAGTTTTCTGACTGCATTTTTTTCTTTTTCTAACATACCAGTATAAGGTTGCTTAGATAGTATAAGCTGGAAAGAGGAAGGTTGGCTTGGTTGGCACTGCCCCCTGCCCTCATTCACTGAGTTTGTTTAGGACGTCATCATAGGGCTCTTTATCATGTACTTTAGCACACTCCCTCTTCTTCCAGTTTTGAAATGTGTAACAATGCGTAGTCTAAAGCTGAGAAGAGGGGGATGATTTCCATCTTTCACTTGCGTGGAAAGAGAACAAGGATGTAGAGAATAATTTACCCCCTCTCTCCCTATCCCAGAGAACCAAAAAGTGTACTTCTCCAAGTTGAGTAAAACCAAGAAGGTCTGAAGAATATATATTTTTAATATTTCATATGCTTTCCCATCTTTTTCTCACATCATCCTTTCAGGTATGGTACAGATATGATACAAATAGGGTATATAGGAAGGATTATTTTGAAGTAATGAAACTAATATTCGTAAGTCATTTGTGGGATCATTCATTGTCTCATTATTAACCCCATTTACAGATGAGGACACTGATATCTTGAGGTTAAGCAATATGCTTGGGATTGTCTAAGTGGGATAGACTGGTAACAATAGTATGGTATTCTAAGTCCCAGTTTCATGTTTTGTTTTTTTCATTGTATTATAATGCTTCTCTGATACTGTTATATCCATGAAGCTGCTTTTTCCAAGTAAGAAAATGTATTCTTCGTATATTTTTTGAGCCAAGAAAGGGCATTGAAATATTTTTTTCTCATTAAAAGCAGTTAGTTACTCATGCATTTTAAGGTTATATGTTCAAGTTGAGGATGTGAATTCAAGCCATTTTCTGACTCCTCAGAACAGAGCTCTGTCTTATGCAACCTGCTACGAACAGAGGGACAAAGTTGGTTCATCAGTGTCCGTGGCTTTCCCCTCTGGTTCTGGGAGAAGGCAAGATTTCTATGCATTTGCCTTCCCTATCACTGGGATGGGAGATTCATGTTTAATTGGTATGAGATTTCTAGCCCAATGAATCTGGCATAAATTAGATCAGTATTCCTGTTTCTTCTTCCTCTTTCAGTTGTACTTTATCAGAACTCTTTCTTTCCCCAAGAAGGGAGCACAGAAGAGAAGGGAATGGATGCTGTGTTCCTGGTTGCCAAGTTCCAGGTAAAACAGGCTTTCCCTTTTTTTTCTTGTCATGTCATCTCATTTTCCAGATTATGGTTCTTTTTTTCTTCATTCCGAAATGTCTTTGTTCAGTTGCTCCTCCAGTAACCAAAGTCCTACTTTCTCATACCTAGGAAATTAGTTTTATTCCAGTAGATGATGTACCCTCTATGGCCAAGGAGTCTTTTTTTATTTTTCATATAGTCCACCAAAACAAATTCCTACATTAGCCATATCTAAAAATGCATGTATCATTCTAGATTTCAAGTCTATCACCTCTCTGGCAGGAGGCAGGTGAGGTGATTTATTTGCAGGCTACTGAACTAGTGGTTTATCATTGCATTAAGCAGGGTTCTGAAGTTTTTCATTTTTTTTAAACTATAATGTTGTCATTATGTAAATTGATCTTTCAGTTTTCTTCAATTCACTCTGTACCAGGTCAGAGGTCTTCCCTGTTTCGTCTGAAACCATCTATTTCATCATTGCTTAGGGTAAAATAATATTCCATTATGTTCATATGCCACAATTTTTAGCCATTCATCACTAGGTGGGCATCCTCTTAATTTCAGGTTTTGGACTACTATAAAAAGAGCTGCTATAAATATTTTTGTACATATGGGCACTTTTCCTTGTTACTTGATTTCTTTGGTAGTGCATGCCTACTGGTGGTAGTTAGGTCAAAGGGAATGAACAAATTAGTAACTTTGGGGGGCATAGTGCAATATTGATTTCCAGAAATGCACAGTTCCACCAACAGTATATTAATGTGCTCCAACATTTGTTACTTTTCTTTTTTGTCATCTTTGCCATTCTAATAAGGTACAAGATAGAACTTCAGAGTTGTTTTAATTCGTATTGATCTAATTATTGATTTGAAGCATTTTTTCGTAATTATTTTTAACTTGGATAGCTTCTTTTGAAGACTGCCTTTTCACATCCTTTGACCATTTACATATTGGGAAATGGCTCTTAGCCTTATAAATCTGAATCAATTTTTAATATATCTTGGATATGTTACCTTTGTCAGTTTAACTTACTGCAATGATCTTTCCCAATTATCTGTTTCTCTTCTAATTTTAACTGAATTAGATTTTCATTTGTGCAAGTCTTTTCAATTATATATAATCATAATTGTTCATTTTATTTTCTGTGATTCCTTGTTACTTGTTTAGTCATGAACTTGGATCTGAAAGGTGATTTCTTCCCAGCTCCTCTAATTTGCTTATGACGTCACCATTTTTGTTTAAGTCCCGTATCCATTTGGAGTTCATCTTGGTATACAATGTACGATGTTACAGGTTTATACCCAATTTCTGCCAAGCTGCTTTCCAGTTTTCCCCACAGATCTTTATCACATAGTGAATCCCTGTATCTTAGGTCTTTGGGTTTATTGGACATCCAGCTATTATGTCACGTGTTATATAACTAACCTATTCAACTGATCAATCTCTCAATTTTTTTACTCAATCATTTTGGTTTTCAGTTTACCAAATCATTATAATAGTTAACTATTTTATAGTATAATTTGGGATTGGTATTAATAGATCTCCTTCCTCTTTGGTCCCAGGTTCTCAATCTGTTTTGTTATTGAATCCTTTTGACACACTGGTGAAGTACAAACATTTTAAAATGCCTAACATGAAATATGGCAGCTTACAAAAAAACCTCCGATTGTACTGAAATGCGTTTATTAAAAAAACTTTTTTAATCCAAGTTCATGGACCCTATGTTAAAAGCCCCTGTTCTAGTAAATATGCTTTGCTTAACTTTTGTTCTTCTTCAAAAATGAACTGGTGATGGGTACAATAAAAGAGAGAGATCAAGAACTATCTGCTTCAGGTCACATGCCTTACCAAAAATACTCCTATCTTTAATTCTGCAAGTATCTCTTCTGAACCATAAGCTCCTCCTAGTGCTTTTTATCTTTATCTCTTCTCTCTAAGTCATGCAGGGAAAAGGACCATGAATGAGCAAGAATGTTTGAATTTTAGGAATTGGTAACATTCGAGGATGTGGCTGTGAACTTTACCCAGAAAGAGTGGAAGCAACTGAGCTCTGCTCAGAGGGATTTGTACAGGGATGTGATGTTAGAGAACTACAGAAACATGATCTCATTGGGTAAGGATAGCTTTGCCTTGAGATTAAAAATCTTCTCTGTTTTTAGAAAATACCTCTCTTCCCTCAGTGGGGTAACATTACATATTGGAAAAGATTTCTAGAGAGGGAACTAGAGTTACCTTTAAATTTCGCAGTCCCATTCATGTTTTACTATCACTGTATGGTCATGTACCAGAAGCCTGTGGGAGTTACTCTGAACCTAGGGTGACCTTTGTGCAACCTTGAAAGGATTGTCAGGATTGCATAAAGGGCAGCATTGCATGAGACTTTAGCTGTGTCAAAGTAAAAAAAAAAAAAGGAATAGGCTGCAGGCAGAGATGCTTACATATTTATAAATGAACATTAAGACCAGAGAGGCAGCAGGTAATAGGGAGAGACATCACGTGATCAATCCAAAAATATCTGGTCAAGAAAATACAAGTGGGGTGTAGAGGGCTTTTGAATAGCTCAGATGAAAAGAAAAAAAGAGAACAATCAAGAGGGAAACTGAGAAACCTTGGGGAATCATGCTAGAGGCTTCATGGAGGAGACCATTCAACAGGAGTTTCATTAGTGTCCTCTGCCCTCTCTACCCTTTAAGGCTCCCTGCTTCTTCTGGATACTCTCTTCTGTGGCTCCCAGGCCCATCCAATAAGTAGTTATTAAGTATATAGATGTGCAAGGGGCTGGGGATACAAAGACAGAAAGAAAAGCAGACCTTACCATCCAGGAGTTTACACTCTACTTGTCACTAGGGAAATATATAGGTGATAATTGACAGAGACTTCAGGGATACCACGTTTCCTTGCTCTTCTCCTACCTTTCTAACTACCCTGTTTATGTCTCTTGTTGTCTTCTTGTTTTTTCCCATAATGCAGGTGTCTCTCCAAATATCTATTCTTGATTCTTTTTTGTTTTCCTTTCATACTGTCTCCCTATATTTCAGTCTCTCCTATACATTCCACTGTAACCTCTATGCAGAGGACCCTCAAATCTACACTTGCTGTCCCCAGCCTATCTGCAGATGCCCATCTTCAGCAGAAACAAGTCAGTTCAGACTAACTTCATTTCCTTTTTTAATAAAATTATAAGATCTGGGGATGTAGAAATAGTTTAACTAGCAGAGCATTTGACAAAGCCTCTCATGCCTTTTGAACAAGATTTAAGTGGCCTAAACAACTGTACAGTTAGGAGGATTCAGAATTAGTTGAATGGACAGATACAAAGAATAGTCATTGATGGCTCACTGTCAACACAGTTAAACCTAGACAGCACTGGAAGAGGTCCATGGTGTGTGTGGGTAGGCTGCAACAAATGTTTAAGAAAGCAATTAGGAAAGAAAAGCACAGTAAAATATGTAATCAAAGAAATACATGAGCAAAAAGAAATATTGATTAGTCAGGTGGCAAGAGGAAGGAATAAACAAAGACAGCCCATATGTTTCAGTGGTATCCTCACAGTGTCAAAAGAAGGCAAGGAAGGTCTCCAGCATGTTGGATGGACACCCTGTGGTGAACTTATGGGAAGACATGATCATAGTCACATAGGATAAGCAGGCAGAGATGGGTTGCAATTTTCTTCATTGGAGAGAATACCTACACTGATGAGATTACAGAACCATTTGTGAATGTGAGTTGAGTATATATAGGTATAAAGTCTTATATGGTTTCAAGAAAATCAATTTCATAATTACAGGATGGAGGACTCATGGCTAGATATCAGTTTGCCTGAAAAAGATCTGGGAAATTTAAAGGAGTATAGGCTTAATAAGCATCAGTTATCATATAACAGCGAAAACAAAAACATCATCCTCCATCTTTCCTCCCCAATCTTAGGCTGAATTCATTGTATCTAGGACTAGGTGATATCATCTGCTATATTCAGCCCTGACTGGACCAAATATAAGTGTGATATTCAATTCTGAATGCCACATATTATGGACGTTGATAAACTGGGGAATATCAAGAAACTTACCACAATGGTAAAGAGTCTTCAAGTCATGCCATATGAGGAATGAAGGAAATGAGGATGGTTAGCCTGGAGAAGAAAGGACTTTAAGGAGGCATGATACCTGAGCAAGATACTTAAGCTAGTCATGCCTCAATTTCCTCATCTATAAAATAGGAGGGTTGGATCTGATGATCTTAAAAATCCCTCCCAGCTCCAGATCCATGATCTTATGAAATATACAACCCACTCAAAAGATCACCCTGGCCAAGCAAGTGGATAAAGAATACATATTACCCAGATTATGACAAATGGAAGGGTGATCCATTGCATAAGTCTATTGGTACATACATAGGGGTTCCAAAAATCTTGTAGTTTTAAGCTTAATAGCTGAATAGAAGCTTTAATAGTTTAAAACTACACTAAGACTTTTGGGTCACCTTCTATTTTGGATAAATGTGAAGGTGGACAGTAAACTGAGGTCATAACTGAATAGGAAGGGAAAAAACTGGATAGCACTTAGGAAACTGCACTGCTTTCAGTGATCCCAAGTTGTTTCCAGCTCAAGAATCCCCTCTTCTATAAATCCCTTTTCAACTGTTCCAGCCTATCTAGCCTCAATTAATCTCTAAGGTTCCCCCCCCTCCTCCTGGCTGTACAATACTATGATTCGATGCCAATGTACTCCTTTCATTTCAATTCCAAGTGAAACCATAATTTTCTGAAACATTTAAATGGAACAAGCTTTTTTTTTTTAAGCTTTTTTTTTTTTAAAGAGATATAATATTAAGCAGTTTGATCACATCCCCACTGGTGCATATTTTCTTCCTCAATTTACTTAACTAATAATAGCTGTAGAATGTTTACATTGTTCAGTTTTTTGGTTCTGGGAAGGCCCACTGGGCCTTAATGCAGGTGTTTCTTTATTCTTCCAGTCCTTAGGTGAGAAGTTTTCACTTTATAGAGTTGAAAAAAGGCAGCTTCATTGTTCTTTTCCTGAAACTGTACACATCCTCATTCTCTGCTTTCCCAGGCCAGAGCTTCTCACCTAAAGTCCAAGTTCAGACAGTTTTACACATCTGAGATTCCCAGTTATCTGTCAGTGAAACCATAAATGAACTCCAGTGAACCAGGTAGTTCTTGGTGACATAATCTTAATTCTCCTTCAGAGACCTCTGAGCTTCCTTCTGAGCTTTATGATATCCTTTTCATTTTTCTATAGACTAAAGGAGGGAACAAGCATTTATCAAGTTACTACTTTGTGCCAAGCACTCTGCTAAGCATTTTCCAAATATTTTATTTTATCCTACCAGTGCTATTATTAGCCCCCTTTTACAGATGAAGAAACTGAGGCAGACAAAGGTTAAATGACTTGCCCAGGGTCATGTACAAAATTGGATTTGAACTCATGTCTTTCTTACTCCTGGCACTATCTACTGTTCTACTTAGCTGCCTGAGGGATTGGGACTGAGCCCTGAAACAGCTGTTTGTCCCCTGCAAAAACAGCTATTTTTTTTTTATTTGTTGATTAGGACTTTCCATTTCTAAACCTGATGTGATTCTCCAGTTGGAGCGAGGGGAAGAACCATGGATACTCAATCTAAAGAGAGCTGCAGAAAGAGAGCTACCACAACATACCTCTACTGGTAAGTGAAAAAAAAATAGGAAGATGAGATTCCCAGAAGTAATAGCTCAGCAATTCACTGGGGAAGCTTTCAGGGGCTCCAAAGTCTGGAAATTGTTACTGCCACAGTCCCACTGGAGGAGTCTCTTTTTCCTTTTTGGGGAGGAAGGGGTGCCATTTTTTTCACATTTAATTTTCTTGCCTCCATCTTCATGGATTCCTTTCTTAGCTAGGAATTCTTGCCTTTGTCCTTGCTCTTTGAAGGGGCTACTTTTCTTTACACTAGAAGTTCTTGTCCCAAGGTACACCCCATTCGCTAATGATTTTCAAAATCCCTTCTGGTCATTGTTTCCTTCTTTACCTTTACAATGCTGGATAAGTTCTCTATGCATGCACCTTACTTAATGGGCTATGTATACCAGCCTCCCCGTCCTCTACTTTCTGTCCTCTGCCTCTTACGGGGCAGTTTGAGAGCCTGCCAATGCCAGAGATGCATAATTAGCATTACTTTCAGTTTTATTATAATTCCTCAATACAGCAGTTTCCATTCTTTTTACATAATCTAATCTAGTATGCATGTATTAACAGGGAACACTTGACATTTGTGTTTTCTCTTTGTTTTAGATTGGGAAGATGGGCCTGAGTCTCAAGAGTCAACTCTAAAACAAAATAGGTCTGAGGAAGCAGAATCATCAGAGACATTAATGGGAAAACTCAGAGGGGACGTTCCTGTAGAACTTGTATTTGGAAGAATTCATGTGTCTGAGAGCAGATTGGAGAGGCAAAGGGGAGACTCTTCAGGGGAAATATGGAAGAAAGCTTGCTCTCAAGAGCAGTTTCAGGCAAGTATCCATGACTCACAAGAAAACTTCCCAAAGAGAGAGAGAGTCCATGTATGCAATGAATGTGGAAAAACTTTCAGTCATCACTCAGTCCTCGTTAAACATCACATAATTCATACAGAAGAGAAACTCTATGTATGTACTGAATGTGGAAAAGCCTTCAATCAGCACTCAGCCCCAATTAGACATTATATAATTCATACTGGAGGGAAGTCCCATAAATGTCATGACTGTGGGAAAGCCTTTTTCATCTGTTCTTCCCTTATTCAACATCAGAAAACTCATACTAGAAACAATCCCTATGAATGTAATGAATGTGGGAAAGCCTTCTTTGGTCTCTCCACCCTTACTCGACATCAGAGGACTCATACTGGAGAAAAGCCCTATGAATGTGGTGAATGTGGAAAATGCTTCTTTGATGGTTCATCTCTTACATGACATCAGAGAATTCATACTGGAGAGAAGCCCTATGAATGCAGTATGTGTGAGAAAGTTTTCAGTAGCAAGTCATCTGTCATCCCACATCAGCGACGTCATGCTGGTGAATACATGAGGGCATATAATAAATCTGGAGAAGTGCTTTGTCAAGACCTACTACTCTGTTAAATTTCTAACAATCAAGTTGGAACCAGACATTTCATAAAGCTTTTTAAAAGATCTCCTATATTAAATCTATTGTTTGAACTTGTTGCCCTCTATGATTACTTATTTGATTTCTTTTGCTACCAAACTACTTTTTT
>JAQQSK010008708.1:0-13394 GCA_028658325.1 Potorous gilbertii
AGTTTTAATAATAGCTAGCATTTATATAGCACTATAAGCTTGACATATAGAATACATGTTTATCCTATTTGACTCTCACAATAATACTACAAGGCAGATGTCCCAATTTTACAGATGAAGAAACTGATGGGGAATAGACTTTGAGTGATTTGACATTAGTTGCATAGCTAGTGTGTGTCTACAACAGGATTTGAACTCAGATCTTTCCAACTCCAATCCCTCCATGATATCCACTCTACAACCTACTTGCCTCACACACCTAGCTGTATGAACTTGGCCAAGGTCACATAGCTATTAAGGAGTAGAGTCAAAATTTGAAATCCTAATCCAATGCCCTTTCCAAGACACTATATTAAAATAAAAAGGTCTTTCTTGAAAGGCACTCTACAGTTCAGATTTGTTCTCATTCATACGGGCCTTCTCCTCACTTGTTCCTAATTAATAAGATTCTCCTGTAATGTGTTTCAGCATCACTCTGAATAACTGGCTACAGATGGTGGTCACAAATGTGTAACTGTCATTGTCCCCCTTGCATTCTGGTCCTTCTGTCCAGTCTTTCCTAATACTCCTACCCTTTCTCAGAGCCAGGTAACTAGGATTAATTTTTCCTTCAATGTTTCCAGCTGTTTTTAATCATAAATTCCTACTTTGCTTCTATAGATTTCCTATTCATTAGAGAAATAAAATGAAAATGCCATGGGGCTTTTCACATTCCCTCATTGTCAGCTGTCCTAACCTGAAAAACCTCTCTGTTTCTTTTGTAACTCAATGTGCCACCTCAGTTTTTTTGTGTCCAAAGTGGACAGATTGGAATTGGAATCTGAAGCACACTCCCTGATTGCTACCTGCTTCTTTTAATTGGCTCATGTCTTAGGCTCCTTTCCAAAAATTTTATTTAACAGTTTGGAGTATGCAGGAAACTGGGAAGTCAAGTGACTTTGCATTTCTGTGGAGAAAGGGTTTGTCTCCTTAAACTTTGCTTGATGTTTTATCATTCACTAAGACATTATTACATTTCCTTGAGATCTGCCCTTTTCAGGGCAGCTGCTATGGTTTACAGATTTCTCAACCCACAAATGCCAAACACAGTTTCAAAGGTCAGTGAGAAAACACTCTCACCTGGGTGAGAGGGGAGCGTGGTCTAGCCCCAGCCCAGGCTCCAAGGCTGTGGCAACCACAGACTCATCAGAGGCTGCTTCTGGAGCTTCTGGAGCTCAGCCTACAGCCTACAGGGGAACCGAGTGGTTGATCTGGGTTTAAGTCCTGAGTGGTGGTCCTGGTTTGAGGAGGAGTGTTGCCTTAGAAGAATTGGTGGTGGTTGTGGAAAGGGAACTCACAGTTCCAGGGCAAAAAAGAGTGCTTGTGGTTGCTCACAGACTAGAGTGAAGGCAAGGAGAGGAGTAAACACCTCTCCCTTGACTATGCCATATTGGAGGAACTGAGAACTTACAGGTCCCTAGAAATATCTTGAGGAAACACCTGCACAAAACCTCTGAAGCCTGGGGGTAGTATACTTGATAAAAGATTCAAAAGCCATGTAATTGGCTGGGAAAATGCCCCGAAGGGGGAAAATAAGACTATAGAAGTTTACTTTCTTGGTGAAAAGATATTTTTTTCCATCCTTTCGGATGAGGAAGATCAAAGCATACAACCAGAGGAAGGCAACAAAGTCAAAGCTTCTACGTTCAAAGTCTCCAAAAAAATATGAAATTATCTCAGGCCATAGGAGAGCTCAAAAAGGATTTTGAAAATCAAGTAAGAGAGGTGGAGGAAAAATTGGGAAGAGAAATGAGAGTGATGCAAGAAAATCATGAAAAAGGAGTCAATAGCTTGATAAGGAGAACCCAAAAATGCTGAAGAAAAGAAAACCTTTAAAAATAGACTAACTCAAATGGCAAAAGGGATCCAAAAAACCAATGAGGAAAAGAATGCCTTAAAAAGCAGAATTGGCCAAATGGAAAAGGACTTTCAAAAGCTCACTGAAGAAAACAGTCCTTTAAAAATTAGAATGGAACAGATGGAAGCTAATGACTTCATGAGAAATCAAGAAGCAATAAAACAAAATCAGATATGAACAGGGCTTGGGGGTGGAATCTCCACTCACAGTAGCAGCTGTTTGCAGATCCTTCAACCCACAGGTGCCAAAGGTCAGTGAGAGGGATTTTTCAGCTGGACGAGAAGGGAGAAGTGCCTTCCCATAGCTCTGGCCTCAAGCAGTGGCCACAGAGACCACATCAGGCAGGCAGCAGCAGTTCCCACAGCAGCCCACACCCATTGTTGGATTGTAAAACACCTGGGGGCACTGAGAAACTGATTCTTACCTCAGCCTTGCGTAGAGGCCCTGCAGCAGCTGATCTTTATCTCACACTGAATGGCAGCCTTGCCCCTGCAGCTTATCTGAATCTCAGCTCCCAGTTCTGGCTTGGCAGAACTGGAGGCCAGGTGGTTGTGAAGAGGAAACTCTGCTAAGATTCTTGGCACAAAAATCTCTCTCTGCTCCCAAACAAGTGTACATGTTTCATTGTGCCACTTGGGAGGAACTGAGATCTTACAGATCCCCAAATCCCTGCTCTTGACAAAGGACCCAAAAGTCAAGTAACTGGTTGGGAAAATGCCCCAAAAAAGAGAAAAAAAATAAAACTATAGAAGGTTACTTTCTTGGTGAACAGATATCTTCTCCCATCCTTTCAGATGAGGAAGAACAATGCTTACCATCAGAGAAAGATATAAAAGTCAAGGCTTCTGTATCCCAAGCATCCAAAATAAATATTCAATGGTCTGAGGCCATAGAAGAGCTCAAAAAGGATTGTGAAAATCAAGTAAGAGAGGTGGATGCAAAATTGGGAAGAGAAATGAGAGAGATGCAAGAAAATCATGAAAAGCAACCCAACAGCTTGCTAAAGGATACCCCAAAAAATACTGAAGAAAATAACACCTTTAAAAATAGGCTAACTCAATTGGCAAAAGAGGTTCAAAAAGCCAATGAGGAGAAAAATGCTTTAAAAAGCAGAATTAGCCAAATGGCAAAGGAGGTTCAAAAGCTCACTGAAGAAAATAGTTCTTTTAAAATTGGAATGGAACAGATGGAGGCTAATGACTTTATGAGAAACCAAAAAAATCACAAAACAAAACCAAAAGAATGAAAAAATGGAAAATAATGTGAAATATCTCCTTGGAAAAACAACTATATATTTATATGTATTTAAAAAGACCTGACCTTTTCAGAGCTTTCTGGAGAGATTTAGAAGCAAAAAATAACAGGCAGATGTACTTTTACGAAGGTCCTTGTGGTCCTTTCCTTCCAACAAGGAAGATGTCAACACTCATTCTCAGCATGATTCTTGTCCATGTTCCCCCACAGATCCTCCAACCAGCATGATGGGGTCCTTTCACTAGGTCTCTTGACCTTGCCCCCCAAGTCTAAGAAATGTTCAAGCATAAGATAAGATATCACAAACTCTACAAATTATCTTTATTCATCTTTCTTTTTTTAAAATTTTTTTTATTAAATAAATTTATTTATTTAATTTTTTACATTCATTTTCACAAAATTTTGGGTTCCAAATTTTCTCCCCATTTGTCCCCTCCCCCCTCCCCAATACACTGAGCATTCTAATTACCCCTATCACCAATCTGCCCTCTCTTCTATCATCCCTTCCTTCCCTTACCCCATCTTCTCTTTTGTCCTGTAAGGCCAGATAACTTTCTATTCCCCATTACCTGTATTTCTTATTTCCTAGAAACAAGAACAATACTCAACAGTTGTTCCTAAAACTTTGAGTTCCAACTTCACCCCATTCCTCCCTCCCCACCCATCCCCTTTGGGAATGCAAGCAATTCAATATAGGCCATATCTATGTAGTTTTGCAAATGACTTCCATAATAGCTCCACCCCCACCTCAATCCACCCAGCTAGTGTTTGGGGTCTGAGATTCAAATGCTGCTCCCCAGCCTCAGGGTTTTCAACTGCTGGGCCTGGCTGCTATTCAGGGTAAGATTAAATCAGGTTCTCAGGTGGGAGCAGGGCCACCTCCCAGGCTCAGTTCCCTCAGGGGGTTTATGCAGAGACCTTCCATAATGGATCTGAAGTCCTGCCTGTTCCAGGAGCCCCTGGCCACCACTGCTTCTGCTGCTGCCTCCTGAGGGGGCCTGAGTTATGGAGACACCCCACTCCCCTCTTGGCCAGCCCAGAAGTCTCTCTCACTGACCTGTAGCACCTGTGGGTAGAGGGACCTGGGTGGCCACTGGAGATCCCATCCCTGAAGCCTGCTCAGATCTGTTCCTCTCGCAAGGTAGGGCTGGGTTCCGCTCTGGTCCTGAGTGTGACAGACCTTTGGTGAGGGTTTTTCAGGTCTTTCTGGAACAGAAATCTCCTCCACTCTGTTGTTCTGTGGCTTCCACCACTCCAGAATTTGTTAGGAGTTCTTCTTTACAGATATTTTATAGGCTGTGGTTTTGGAGCTAGCATAAGTGTGTCTTTCTACTCTGCCATCTTGACTCTTCCCCTTCATCCTTCATTTTTGAAGAGGACCAATGACATCACAAGGAGATGTCTTGAATTGCCTGTTAATTAGATTTAACTGTATTATAGTTTAATAGTAAGTTGTAATCTAATTTCAATTGGCTACATTAAGACATGGCAACATGGGTGACCCCAAACACAATCATCCACAAACAAATGAGGTGGCAGAGTGGAAAGAACATTGACTTTGGAGATAAAAATCTGGTTTCCTATCTTTCTTGTATACCTATGTGACCTTGAACAAATCTAGACTTTCATCTCCTTATCTTTAAAATGAAGATTATACTGGAATGCTGAGTTCCCTTCTAGATCTAGAATCTTAGAACACTTAGCTTTGGATTACATCATATGAGATTTAGCTGCATCGACAATTTACTCATTATGCTAAGTTTTCTGCATCTTTCTGAACATACTGAGTTAAAACTAGAACATTTGAAAAGACTTTAAATGTAAAGTCCCATTTACCCAGGAGTGGGGCTCTGAGTACAGGCAAACATGTCATGCAATTTCCTTTGGAAAATTCCTATCTCCATTAAGTGGCACCATTCATAATTAATTCCTGTCTGACTCTTCTTCAGGGAAAATGTTTCTGAAAACCAGAAAACAACTTTCTGAACACAGTAAATTACTAAAAATAAAGCCCCCCCTATTTATAGGTAGAGGATGGATCAGGGAATTCTGATCAATGTGAGGAGATCTAGGAGAAGTATATTTCCCAATGAAGAGTATAGACATGCAAATAACTACATCCACAAAGAGGAGTGGTTGAGTTTTACCAATTAGGGATGATTCAGTTAATGGGTTAAATTTCATTAGAACAATGTCTTTTGCATTGGCTTATAAAAGAGAGCCAAGTGGAACACTAGCACTCCTTTTCCAGAAAGAACTTTATTTGGCTGATCTTATAACAGAAACCAGAGATCTGAGAAGGGATTTTGGTTTCAAGGTAGGGAATACCTGCTAAACAGTCCCCTAGGAACTGTCCATACTATCCCTCTGGGTCCAAGGTACTGCAGTAGACAGACCTGTTACGGTATATCAAGAATTCCTGAGTCTTAAATACTTGAATCCAGAGGAATACCAAGACTGAGAGCCAAAGAGGGAGGTAAACAGGGCCCCAAGAGAGGGAAATCATATGGTCAAGATTGGCTTTTTCCTAAACTCACTCATCCTGAATATTGCCTGGGAAAATGTTGAGTACCTGGGGGTTGAGGAATCTAGCCTTTCAAAGAGAAAAAGGAAAGAACTCGGACAATAGCAGCATCCTGGGGAAGAGGCTTCCATAGATGGCTCTCAGAACTGAAGGAGCCATGCAAAATTAGGTCTAAACCAGGAAAGCAAAAATCCTTAACCTTGAATTCTGTGCTGCTCCTGTGTGCTTTAGTCACCTAGTACAGGTCTTATGGAGATGAGTGTTGTCTGTCTGGTAACACTAAGAGCATTGCCTAGTTGAGGACAATCCCTAATCCTCCCCGTAAGTACCATGAGATATCAGTGGTATAGGCAAAAGCACATCTGCTCCAGACTCAGAGGACCTCAGGACAAATTCTGCTTCTGACACTAGCTATGTGTGACGTTGGGCAAGTCAGCTTCTCAGCTCTTAGGTATTTCATCTGGAAAATGAACAGGGAGGGCTAGAAGCCCCCTCCCCAAGGTCTCTTTATGCTCAATATTTATGAAAAGGCATTTATGGAGTACCTATTCTACCTTGGGGATGGAAATTCAAAAGTGAGACTTTGCCTGTCCTCAAGGATGTTTGTATGGGAGTTAGACTTTTTGCTTAGAAACAAGCTATATCCTGGAATTTTCAGGGGAATTCTGGGTAAGGATGAACAAAATCAAGATTTATGATTGGTGAGTCCTCTAGACTAAACTGAATCCATGTGACCAAGAGCTTGGGCCACTAGATCATGAATTCTAGCTAGCATCAAAGATGAAGAAATGAAAGAGATCTTAGAAATTTATCTACAAAACTTTTCATCTTGTGAATGAGAAAACTGAGGCCTAGAGGGGTTAAATTATTGATGTAAGGTTGTGAAAGCAGTGAGTACAGCGCTGGTATTTGGATCCATGTTCTCTGACTCCAAAGCTCTCCCTTTTCTATCACACCTCACTGCCTCTCAATGCAAATAAAGAAACTATAATTCAGAAAGGTTAGCCTATTTGTAAACCACTGCTAAGTAAAGAATTTGAAATGATCTTCCACATCTGCTTATCCATCATTGTGATATTACAGCATGACATGGGTGAAAGAGTACTTGGTTTTCTCTTAACTGTGTCAAATGTGAGCCATTCTTTCTATGGGAAAATGATTTTACCCCAAGCCAGGGATCTCTCCATTGACTCTCATTCACCAGGTCTCTGGATCTTTCAAATTCCCTTTCATCCCCCATCCATCAGCTTATGATCTAATTTGTCTCAAAATTTCTTAAAAATATATTGTCAAAGAATGTTTCAGACGGGCAGAAAGAACACTCCCCTACCAATAAAAAATTCCTTAATACAGAAATGATTTTTACTGAATCTCATTCCCTTTGAAAGTTATAACTGAATTTGTATGCTGAAAAGATTGAGGAAGATTCCATTTCCCACATGGGCAATTAAGCAAAGTAGGAAAAAAGAATCAAAAGTCATGATATTCTTTCCTTTAAAAAAGAGAAGTGTAGGAGGTTAATTCTCTAACCTCTGGGTTGGGGATCAGGCTCATGCAAACCTGTGGAAGGAAATATTTCAGTTTAACAAATATATTTGTAAAAAATTCTATTAATGCCTTTTGTTTTTACATCTTTCATTTCCAATGTACCACCCTACCTACCCCTGATATTGGGTTGTCTATTATAGCTAAGGAAAATAATGAATCGAAATCGATTGACACTACAATCATTGATGTCAAATGCAGCATTCCATACCTGTAGCCCTCCATCTCTCTGAGAAGAAGAAGGAAATGTGCTTTGTCGTCTGCTCCCTGGGACTGAGGAAAACCTTTCTAACAAAATATTTCTATAATCTATGAATTTAGAGATACAAAAAAAAATGTATTTACCTGCAGGCCCCCTGAGAAATAACAGAAGGGTTGATTTGATACAATTCACAAATAGAAAGAAAGCCTCCAACATCCAGACGTTGATGAAAATTCATTCTGGAATAGAAACCTTTTCTCATTCTCCCCTCACCCTCCACTAGCCAAAGTTTCTGGAGTGGAAAATACTACCAAATCTGATTTAATGATAGTTAACATTTATATACCACTTACTATGTGCCAGGAGCTTTACAATGACTGTCTCACTTGATCCTCACAACTACTTCAGGAGGTTTATTCCCATTTTACAGATGGCAAAACCAAGGAAACTAGAGATTGAGTGACTTGCTCAGGGCTACACTTCCAGTAATTGTCTGAGGTCATATTTGAACTCAGGTCTTTCTGATTCCAGACCGAGTGCTCTATGCACTGAGGCACCAACTAGCCACCTAAGAATACCTAAAGTTTTTCAGGCTTTGTTGGCCATATATACTTATTAAAGACAAGAATGTGGCCATGCAAGGAGAAGAAAACCTTTTCTCAACCCCCAGTTTAATTTTGTTTCTGTGTCTTTTCCTGTCTCTCACTAAAGGAAGAGCAAGAGCACTTTACGACTTGAGATTCTGAGCAGCTAAGCCTTTGGTTACATGTTGGGAGGACGGCTGCTAGTGCAGAAGCTGGCTCATTGCCACCTAGATATCAGAGACAATTAAGGTGGCACCTGAAGTGCTAACCCTAAGCCAAAGTGACCGTAATGGAGAGGCCCAAACCCCAGTGATCAAGAAAAGATTCAGCCAACAACAGAGAGCTGGGTTGCCTGAAATGTTTCTGTCCTGGGCTCTAAGGAGCTCGACACTTGGGACAAAGAAACTAGCTGGAGATGAAAACATGCTCTAGTCCGAGACTGCAAGGAATCAACAGGCTGCTCCCTATGGAAGAAAGCCAGAAAGGATTTTGGTTTCCTTCTTTCTTAGATTTCTGCTGGTCCAAGGTTGAAGGTTGCTACTTTTCTAAGAGATTTAAAAGAAAAAACCTTTGTGGTTTAAAAGGAAAAGAGCATGGCAGAGCACACTCTTCTGATGAGTCAAAGACTAGACTGTAACAATGGTTAACTGAAACCAAAAACTAGAAACTGAGAAAAATAATACAACCACAGATTTATTGGAGTTATGCCTGGTAGCAGTCAGCATAGACTGTGTGTAAGGGAGGGCTAACCAGAAGAAACAACACATTCAATATTTCAGCAATATTTATGAAGGAAACAGTCTGATGGACAGAAACCCACAAGAAATAGGTCAAATCAGAGAAACGACAATATTGTCAAAAGCTACCAGAGGCCCTGTTGGTGCTGGTGAGGGTTGACCTTCTGCATAGGTGCCTAGACCATTCATGTTTCCTACATGTGTGGTCCCTCTATTACATGACCTAGCCTCACACATTCCCTCTTTGTGTCCATTCTTCCTATTTTTGGTATGAGTATTTGTGGGAGAATGGTGTTTGAGGGAGGAATATTTTATGACTACCTTTTTATTATGTTATTTCATTAAATGCCTTTCTTTTGACCTAATTGTATCCTCTAATGAAGGCAAACTCATTGATAGGATCTTTTAAGCTGTCATTTTGAGTGGATGTGGACCCAAAGAGTACCTCGGAACTAGAGTAGTCTCTTTTGGGATACCCACTCTATGAATCAGGGAGGTATGCCCAACTGCTATGCCACCTGTAATAATCTTCTCATCTGTTATCCCATCAGAGGATGATAGAGAGTTTATCATGTAGGGAGATATCATTATGTTCATTTTCCAGATGAGGAAAGGTTCTGTAAGATTCATGATTCACCCGGGTTCCTATACCTTCTTCCTATATCAAGAACTTCTGATGGAAGTCCACAACTCTTTCCATCATAACATGCTTCCATAGTAAGTCATTGGCCAGATGAGTTTATCCCTAGAGAATAGACATTTAAAAATTGTGACAGGGGATAAGTTAGTTTTGATAAGGAAAGAAATAGCAAGCAAAGTACCACCCACCCATAAGACACTGATCAGACAGGGCAATGGGTGGGGTGTAATATGAAAAAGTGAATTAGATTTGGCATAAAAACATTGGTTTCTGAGGATCTTGAGCATGAATTGTTGGATCCTTGAAAGGATGGTAGGGCTGCTGAGTATAAAAATGGCCTCCTTCACAAATGGCTTCTAGAGTCATTCCCAATCCTAGCAAGGAATGTCGTATCAGAATGCAAGGCCAGGTAGGACTCTGTTGACTCATTTTCTTATGGGTGGTCCATCCTAGTGCCTGCTGTTCAGTGAGTGTCGATAGAGACATCTTCACTGCCATAGCATTCTAAGTCACTTCCAGTGATCCCCACCACAAGCCTCAACCCAGCAGAGAGCTGGGGAGGGATGTGATTAGAAAGTTGTCTCCCCTTAGTGACTGTCGGGTGCATCACTCAGGGGAAAACTAGCTAGATTATCCGATTCCAGGTAAACAGATTTTTAGCATTATGACCTGGCATGATTTCTTTAAGTCCGCCATTTAAAAAATTTCCCAACAAAGGTAGAGCTAAGTCTTACCTTTACAGAGGCTCCCTCAGTTGTCATGGTTAGATCATTAAGATACAAACAAGTACATTTCTTTTTCCTTTTTTTTTGTTCTGCCACATGGAGCAATATGCTATTTATTATGTCTTTCTGACTAATGCTCATTTCGTTTTTAGTGCTCAGCATTTTCCTTTTGGTGGAGAACCCTAGGTTTGGCACAGATTCAGGGAAAGTCTGAAAATGCTTCTTAGAAACTATTTTAATCCCAAACAGTTAATGTTTGGAGAACAGGTTGAAACATATGTAATAAAGGCATTTGAAGTGTGTGCAATTATCTAGAAAGGGCAACAGAGGACAGAGGAGAAAACCTGTTCTGCCCTTCACTGGAATAATAGTAAGGGCCAAGGGAAGGCCTCAACTGATGTTCAGAGGATCAGGATGGCAACCTCAATATGAGAAAAAAGCTTGATAAAACCCAAATCAAGCTATTTCTTCTCAGAGTTCAGGTCTTTCTAGAAGATCTATTTTCCTCTCTGTCCTGGCAACCATTCAAAAATTCTGACAAGATCCAGAACACGATAATATTGTAAATGAAAGGTGGCATGTTGTCGCTAGATGTGGGCAGAAGCATTGCTTCAAACCCTGCACAAGGTGGAGTGAGTGTTTTACAATTAGGTCTCGCTTTGAAGACAAATGGAAACCATGGTCATGCTGGGATTCCCTGAAGATAGAGGGCTTCATGTGAGGTGTGATCTCCCTGGGCCAACAAGTCTGTTCATCTAAGTCAGTCACAGAGTCTCAACCTTGAGAGGGTCATCAGTTGTATCCCTACTGTAACAAGAAATCCGTGGAAAAAATCAATCATGGATTCATTCATTCAGCAAGCCCAACACGTACCAGTAGCTGTGTCCATCTTTAGACAGAGAGACAAAAATGAAATCCCTGCCCTCAAAAGGCTTACGTTTTAGTGGGGGAAACAAGGTATGAGGATGTTTAGAGAAGTCGACGGGTGTTATCATGCCTTCTCTTGAAGACTCCAGCCAAGGGGAAATCCCTAGTCACCCATTCCAGGTCTGGACACCTCCAATTGTTTCAAAGTTCTTCCTGACATTCATTTTGCCTGCCTTCAGCTTCCACTTGCTGCTCCTATTCCTGTCTTTCAGGGTCTAAGCAAAACAAGCTTAATCATTGTTCTACATGTCAACCCTTCCAGCACCTCAAGGCCACAACCTGCTCCCTCCTCCAAATCTTCTCCTCTCCACATCCCCATTTCTTTTAACAGAGTCGCTATGATATAATCTTAGAGACCCTCCACTATCTGGGTTTCCCTGACTTTTTGCCACAGCTGTATCCCATCTTGGATGCTTGGAGGGAACACTTTGACCTTCAGTCAGATGTACTGCATCTCTGATTTTAAAATGCATCCCCAGATACTCTGAAGCCTCTCCGAGGCTATGGCTGCCCTTTTCATCCCAGATCTGGTGCCACAGTCGTCAGTCAGGACAAGACCTCAGAGGAGGAAGCCTTACCTGGCAAGAACAATTAGAAAGAACAGATGGGCAATGAAAGAGGAAACCATTGCTCAGTATTAAAGCAATATTATGACAATCCATGAGAAATCTATAGATTTCTAACACACATCAGCCTTCCCTGAAGGACCCACTTCCCTGAAAATATAATGCGTCTGGTATTTGCCCTGTCAAAGCCAGACATATTTTTTTAATTGAAGCTTGGACTGAGAGGCCTGATTTTTTTTCATCTGTAATTTGCTTTTTATGTGGGGGGAAAGAAGATCTGTTTCTCTTCCATTTTGGGGGGGGTGTGGGGTGGGGAGATTGTCCTATGTCTAAGGAGAAAAAACACCAATCAACTTGGGGTCATTTATCTCCTGTGTTCACAGACTCTGATGTGGGGATACAAGTCTGGGTATGTTTGAAATATAGGCTTTTTCATTTCATTATTTTACAATCACAGTACTCTCAAGTGTCCCACATTCGTTTTCCAGAACCTTTTCTAACCCGATGACAAGACCGTAGTCTGTGTTTGTTAGCCACGTCCCGGCTGCCTACCTTTTCATGTAATAATTGCTTTCAGGGGTGGGAGCTAGCAGAGAGGCAGTATTGCTTTGTTTAAATGAAATACATCATAGTGCAACCATCTGTGAAAATAGCCTTCAGTTCTCCCCAGATTCAGCCATGGTTTAAAAAAAAGAATAATAATCCATTCATATGGGAGTGTTTCAGAGACTAACGTGATATTGTTGGAAGAGATGATGTTGTATTTGTGTCCTGGCACTGGTTTAAAAAAAAAGGGGCCATGAAAAAAATAATTGAATATTATAGCTCTGGACTCTTTATTCTTATTACCTTTAGAACAAGTGTTTCTGAAACAGGCAATACCAGTAGGCCACATTCTCAGAGGTAAATGCTGGAAATAAAGCTACATATACTTATAAGATCATAGGACCAGAGATTCAGAGTGGACTTCGGAGGTCATTAGTTTCAACATCTTCTTTTTATGGATGAGGAAACTGAGACCTAGAGAGGTTTTGTGACTTATCCAAAGTCATACAGCTGGTAAGTGTCTGCAATGGGTCTGAGCATAGGACTTCCCGACTCCAATTCCAGTGCCCTATCTGCTATATCATGGCACCCATCCATTGGATTACTACATGCCTTTTGTGGTTTTTGGAGACATGAATTTGGAGTTTATGGGCTCACAGAATTTCTGAGTTGGCCGCAAACTCAGAGCCCAGCTTGTTAAGCCCATCTTTGAAAAATAAATTCTTCTACAGCATCTTCCCAGCTGGACATCCATCCTTGTTCATAGACTTCCAGTGAAATGGAAACCATTACTTTTCAAGGCAGCCAATTCTGACTTGGGGCAACTTTAATTATTAGAAAGCTTTTCCTTATGTAGAGCTTCATTATGCCACTTGGTAATTTCCACTCACTGCTCCTTTGGAACCAGAAAGAATAAAAACAATTAAAAATAATAGTAATAGAACTAATTTATACAGCTCCAGGTACTGTGCTAAGCTCTTTACAAATATATCATTTGGTTCTCACAAGAACTGTGGTTGTTGTTCCATTAGGTAGGTGCTGTTATCATTTATGTTTTATACTTGAAGAAACTAAGGCAGATGGAAGTTAAGTGACCTGACTAGAGTAAGCATCTGAAGATGGATTTGAGCTCAGGTCATTCTAACTCCTAGCTAGGCAGCTAGGTATAGAGCACTGGCTTGGAATCAAGAAGACTTATTTTCATGAGTCCAAATCCAGCCTCAGACGGTTACTAGTTGTGTGACCCT
>JAQQSK010008709.1:0-13394 GCA_028658325.1 Potorous gilbertii
CTCACTCCTCCCATTGCCCTCCCTTCCATCATCCCCCCCCACCTTGCTTATCTCCTTCTCCCCCACTTTCCTGTATTGTAAGATAGGTTTTCATACCAAAATGAGTGTGCATTTTATTCCTTCCTTGGTCAAATGTGATGAGAGTAAACTTCATGCTTTTCTCTCAGATCCCCTCTTTTCCCCTCCACTAAAAAGTTTCCTGCTTACTTCTTCTATAAGAGAAAATTTACCCTATTCCATTTCACCCTCTCTCCTCCCACTACATTTCTCTCTCACCGTTTACCTTCATTTCTTTTAAGATATGATCAAATCCTATTGAATTCATTCTGTGCTCTCTGTCTCTGTGTGTGTGCATGTGTGTGTGTCTGTGTAATCCCACTGACAACGCAGATACTGAAAAGTTTCAAGAGTTACAAATATTTTATTTCCATGTAGGAATGTAAACAGTTCAACTTTGGTAAGTTCCTTATGACTTCTCTTTCCTGTTTACTTTTTCATGCTTCTTCTCATTATTGTGTTTGAAAGTCAAATTTTCTTTTCAGCTCTGGTCTTTTCATCAAGAATGCTTGAAAGTCCTCTATTTCATTGAAAGACCATATTTTCCCCTGAAGTATTATACTCAGTTTTGCTGGGTGGGTGATTCTTGGTTTAGTCCTAGTTCCTTTGACTTCTGGAATATCCTACTCCATGCCCTAATGTAGAAACTGCTAGATCTTATGTTATCCTGATTGTATTTCCATAATACTGGAATTGTTTCTTTCTAGCTGCTTGTAATATTTTCTCCTTGACCTGAGATCACGGGAATTTGGCCACAGTGTTCCTAGGAGTTTCTCTTTTTGGACCTCTTTCAGGTGGTGATCGGTGGATTCCTTGAATACTTACTTTACCCTCTGTTTCTAGAATATCAGGGCAGTTTTCCTTGATAATTTCATGAAAGGTGATGTCTAGGCTCTTTTTTTGATCATGGCTTTCAGGTAGTCCCATAATTTTTAAATTGTCTCTCCTGGATCTATTTTTCAGGTCAGTTGTTTTGCCAATGAGATATTTCACATTCTCTTCCATTTTGTCATTCTTTTGGATTTGTTTTGTGATTTCCTGGTTTCTCAGAAACACATTAGCCTCCATCTGTTCCATTCTAATTTTGAGAGAACTGTTTTCTTCCGTGAGCTTTTGAACCTCTTTTTCCACTTGGCTAATTCTGCTTTTGAAAGCATACTTCTTCTCATTGGCTTTTTGATCCTCTTTTGCCAATTGAGTTAGCCTATTGTTCAAGGTGTTATTTTCTTCAGCATTTTTGGGGTCTCCTTTATCAATGTTTTGACCCGCTTTCATGCTTTTCTTGCATCTCCACCTGTCTAACTTGATTTTCAAAATCCTTTTTGAGCTCTTCCATGGCCTGAGCCCATTGGATATGTATTTCTGATGCTTGGGATACAGAGGCCTTGACTCCTATGTCTTTACCTGATGGTAAGCATTGTTCTTCCTCATCAGAAAGGAAGGGAGGAAACCTCTGTTCACCAAGAAAGTAACCTTCTATGGTCTTATTTTTTTTCCCTTTTCTGGGCATTTTCCCAGCCAGTTACTTGACTTCTGAGATTCCTCTCCATCCTCACCTAGATCCACCCAGCCAGTGCTTGGGGTCTGAGATTCAAGTGCTGCTCCGCAGCCTCAGGGCTTTCAGCGTAGGGCCCAGCTGCTATTCAAAGTGAGCTTAAGTTTTGGTGCTCAGGTGGGGGCAGTGCCGCCTCCCAGGCTCAGTTCCCTCGGGGGTTTATGGGGAGACCTTCCATAATGGACCCCAGCTCCTGCCTGCTCTGGGAAGCTCTAGCTGCCCACTGCCTCTGTCACTGCCTCCCGAGAGTGCCTGAGTTATGGAGACACCCGCTCTCCTCTCAGTCAATCCAGAAGTCTCTGTCACTGACCTGGAGCACCTGTTGGTAAAGGGACCTTTGCGGCCACTGGAGGTTCTGTCCCTGAAGCCTGCTCAGATTTGCTCCTCTCTGTGCCATCCAGCCAGGGAAGGGCTGGGCTCTGCTCCTGTCCGGTGTGCAACGGACCTTTGGGATCGGTTTTTCAGGGCTCTCTGGAATGGAAATCTCCTTCACTCCATTGCTGCATGGTTTCCACGGCTCCAGAATTTGTTGGGAGTTCTTTTTACAGGAAATCCATGGGTTGTGGGTTCGGAGCTAGCATATGTGAATCTTTCTACTCCACCATCTTGGCTCCTCCCCCTGTATAATGTGTTTCTTTTTTATTTTTAATATTATTTTTTCAATTATATGTAAAGATAGCTTGTAACATTCATTTTTGTAAAATTTTGAGTTCCAAATTTTTTATTCCTCTCCCTCTCCTCTCCCTTTCTTTCCATCCCCCTCCCCAAAACAACAAGCAATCTGATATGGGATATACACATACAATCATTTTAAACAGATTTTCACATTAGTGAAAATTGTTGTGAAATAAAAGTTAGAAAAGGGGAAAACTACAAAAAAAGGGAAAAAAAACAAAAACCAGTGAAAATGGTGTGCTTTCATCTGCATTCAGATTCCAAATTTTTTTATCTGGTTGTAGATACCATTTTCCACTCCAAGTCTTTTGCAATTTTCTTGGATCATAGTATTACTGAGTAGAACTAAGTCAATCATAGGTGATCATCACACAGTGCTCTTTTTGCTGTGTACAGTGTTCTCCTGGTCCTATTCACTTCACTCAGCATCAGTTCATACAAATCTTTCCAGGTTTTATGAAATTTGCCTCCTCATAATTTCTTATAGCACAATAGCATTCCATTACATTCATATGCCAGCACTTGTTGAGCCATTCTCCAATTGATGAGCATCCTCTCAATTTCCAGTTTGTTGCCACCACAAAAAGAGCTGCTATGAATATTTTTGTGCACATGGGTCCTTTTTCCGTTTCTCATGATCTCTTGTGGATACAGATTTAGCATTACTGAATCAAATGTTATGATGTATTTCTTACTCTTTTTCATTAACTCAATGTAAAATAAAATATTATATATTCCAGTGCAATATAGTCTGAGATGGGGTGGTTTTAGTAGGTGAGGGCTCAGAGATATTCTCATTGGGTAAATCTATATTTACTATACCCCTTAGATGAAAGAGACAGTAGAAGCAGCAACAAAGAGGTAGAGATGAGGGAAAGAGGATCTCCTACTCTGAAAAATCATAGCAAGCTTAGCACTTACCCTCACAATGTCAAAATGCATAATTGCCATGGGGAGCATGGGACTTCCCAGGACAAAGTTAGGTAATTGGATGAGAAAAACCCTTGTATTTGTATAAAACACATATATCACTCAATTAGAGAAATGAGGGGCCCTTCAAATATATTATAAAGTGACAAATGTGATGCTATAAAATCTGCTGATAGATGGAGAAGTCCAACTTCCATCTTTTACTTCCACACTCCTTCTCTGCAGTAACATCCAGCCAGAAGCACTCTCATGAGCTACTTTAACTGTTTTTAGAGTACAAATCATCTCTGGCTATGGAGTGATGATTGATCATGATATAGCCCCAATACCGGAATATGATTGTAGGAACAATGATTTGATTAAAAAGAGTCTGAGTTTATACATCTTAATGAAGAGATTCTTACACGGTCTCTTATACTTTCATGGAACTTCTAAATTTTTAATGAGGCATGAAGGAGAAGGATGTTCTTGGAAGCACTAAGGAAGGGAAATCTGGCTATACTTTAAGATGGTGTTGCTTGTAGCATCTGCTCAAAATGTTCTAGGTCAAACGATTTGCGAATCTAAGTAAAAATGTTTCCATCTCCTAACATGAAGAGATAGAAAGATAAATCCCATTTAAAGCTAAGGTAGACACCACAAAATATTTGGGAATCTATCTGCCAAAAAAAAAAATCCAAGGACTATATGAAAACAATTACAAAATACTTTTCGCACAAAAAAGTCAGACCTAATTAAGTGGGAAAACATCAATTACTCATGAGTAGGCCGAGCCAACATAATAAAAATAACGATATTATCTAAGTTAATTTATTTATTCAGTGTCATAACAATCAAACTATCAGATAATTATTTTCTAGACCTAGAAAAAGTAATACCAAAATTCATCTGAAAGAACAAAAGTTCCAGAATATCAAGAGAACTAATGAAAAGAAATGCTAGGGAAGGTGCCCTAGCTCTATCAGATCTCAAATTTTCCTGTAAAGTAGCAATTATCAAACCACTTGGTACTGGCTAAGAAAAAGAAGGGTAGACCAGTTGAATAGGTTAGGTACTCAAGACACAGTAGTCAATGAATATAGCAATACACTGTTTGATAAACCCAAGGACCACAACTTCTGGGATAAGAGCTCACTGTTAGACAAAAATGCTGGGAAAACTGGGTAACAGTGTGGCAGAAACTAGGCATAGACCAATGCCTGCTATCGTACACAAGAATAAAGTCCAAATGGGTACATGATCTATGTATAAATATTCACACTATAAACAAATTATTGAAATAAGAAATAATGTATTTATCAGATTTATGGAGAAGGGAAGAATTTAACTAAACAAGAGATAGAAAGCATTATGACTTCCAAAATGGATAATTTTGATTACATTAAACTGAAAAAATTTTGCACAAACAAACCCAATGCAACCAGAATTAGGAGGGAAGCAGAAAAGTGGGAAAGAATTTTTGCAACTAGTGTCCATGATAAAGGTCTCATTTCTAAAATATATAGAGAACTGAGTCAAATGTACAAGAATACAAGTCATTCCTCAATTGATAAATGGTCAAAGATATGAAAAGGCGTTTTCAGAGGAAGAAATTAAAGATATGTATGATCATATGAAAAAATGCTCTAAATCACTATTGATTAGAGAGATGCAAATCAAAACAACTCTGAGATGCCATATCACACCTATAAAATTGGCTAACATGACAGAAAAGGAAGATGACAAATGTTGGAGAAGAAGTGGGAGAGTTGGAACACTAATTCACTGTTGGTGCAGCTGTGAGCTGATCCAACCATTCTGGAGAGAAATTTGGAACTATGACCAAAGGACTACAAAAATGTACATACCCATTGATTCAGTAATACCGCTTCTAGGACTGTGTCCCCAAGAGATCATAAAAATGAGAAAGAGTTCTACATGTACAAAAATATTTATAACAGTTCATTTTGTGGTGGCCAAAAACTGAAAACCAAGGGGATGCCCATCAATTGGGGAATGGCTGAATAAATTGTGGTACATGAATGCAATGGAATACTATTGTGCTATAAGAAATGATGAACAGGAAGGTTTCAGAGAGGCCTGGGAAGACTTATATGAACTGATGATGAGTAAAAGGAGCAGAACCAGGAGAACTCTGTAAACAGCATCAATCACATTGTGCGAGGAATTTTTCTGGTAGACTTAGTACTTCATCGCAACGCAAGGACTTAAATAATTTCCAGTGATCTCTTAAAGCAAAATGCCTTCCACATCCAGGGAAAGGACTAAGTTATTTGATCACTGAATGAAGCAGATCATTTTCTTTTTTATTATGTTTTGGATTGTTTTATGATTTCTCCCATTCATTTTAATTCTATGCAGCATGGCTAAGGTGAAAATGTATTTAATAGAAATGTATGTTTAGAACTTATATAAAACTGTGTGCTGTCTCAGGGAGGGAGTGAGGAGGTAGGGGGGAAAGAGGCGAGGGAGGGGAACCATCTAAGATATATGGAAGTGATTGTAGAATACTGAAAATAAATAAAGTATTTATAATAAAAATAATTTAAAAATTTCCATCCAATTCTTGTTCTAATGATGGTGTTTATCATCTTGAATGCTCCCACAAATCACATCCATCACAATAATATCACCAGATTATGACTATCTCCATCCTCTGACAAAGCAAATCTCCTGGGTGAGGCTATTAGTGATGTATAAATGTCCACAAAATGGGTAATCAGAGTTGCATGGCAGACAGGAGTCCATGAACAGCATCTCTGTGGCAAAGTACAGTCTTACTAAGATAACACTGATAAATTCATTGTCATAATATTTTCCCTGAAAATATTCCTATAATCACATCAACCTTAACTCACAGTAACTGGAATGGGTGTTCAGAGGATTTGACTTGTACAGGTTCAGGAAGCTGGACATATTAAGAGTTAGAAAAATGACTCCGATTGCAAAAATCCACCACTCGCTCCCTATACCTTTATAACATGTCTGCTGTTGTTATTTAAAGAGACAGAACAGCTGTTTCTCCACAGAAGGGTGCAAGGAGGTTTGTGTGTCAGAATAGAAATGTAACCTTCCTCAAATAAATTCACTTATTATAGGAGGAAGAAAAATAACATTGCTGACAATTTAGCACAAAAGGACCCGTTAAGTCTTATTGGGGCTGAGGGTGTCCCCTCTAGCAAGCAGATATTATTAGTCTGACAAATGTCAAGTGCTAATCTTGAACTAATGGGATTTAATTTTATGAATTGTTTTCATAAATATTCCAAAATGTCTAGAGAAAGACATACTTTATTCCATATATTGACACTCGGGAATGCATTCAAAAATATTGGCCTCATATATGAATAATTCATCAGCATCATTTTATTTATATAGTGAAATGATGCTTGATTTCTCTGGATGATCTTAAGCCACAGGATTTGCCAGCAGGAAAGTGCAAAGAGCTCAGGCTCACAGTAAGTGTCATTCTGAATTGATGGAATCTCAGACTCCCATCTCATGGAATTTTCCTGATTCTTTAGAATATATGAAGGATATTTGATCCTCCCCCCCCTTTCAAAAATATCTTAACTCTGCAAAGCTACTTTCACAACTGTTTCCAAACTACATTTTCCCTTTCAGTGTGACTCTTTTCATTTATGAGAAACCTAAAAAAGAAATCTATTTTTCTTTTTCCTCCTATTCTTGTTCATTCCATTAGAGATGGAAAGCGAGAGTATCGAGTTGAAAGGATGAGTAGGAAAAAAAATCATCTTCTGCATCCACATCCTAGATTATGAGAATTCCCCAAATATTTGCCTTTTCTATAGAGCTCTAACTCCCTTTCCCTGATGACCTTTCTGGCAGGGCATGCTATAGGCAAGGAAAAAGGTGGGTGCACTCAGCCCATCTGTTTTGCCACTCATCTCACCAGCACTAGTTTCATTATTTTAAGAAAAAGGAGACTTTTTACACTTTGATTTCCACTGTCTACCCTTTGTGACAATGTATTTCAAGGAAGGAAATGTCCCCATGTTTCTGAAGAAGCATCAGATGATGCTGTCAGAAGGACTTACAAGAGCCTCCAGCTTCCTGTGACTGTACCTGTATCTGTACCTGTAACCCACCAGGTTCTAATTGTAATCAAACAGTAAGAGTTAGTTTAGCATAGTCATTATGCACAGACTCAGGGGGCATTCTGCAAACAGTGGCCTAAGGAGGAGGAGGAGAAGGAGGAGGATGGTGACTTGAGGAATAACGCAGCTTTTTCAGATTTCTTTCTGATTCATGGCCAAGAGCCTTGGACATTTACAGAGAAGTCAGAATTCTGGATTCACCAAATTAATGGTTACCTCCAAACATATTCATCACTGGCTAAGAGAAAACACACACGCGCACACACACACACACACACACACACACACACACACACACACGCACGCACGCACAAACTCATTCAGAACAAAGGCCTTTATGTCCAGAAGTGATCTGTGGGATCATACGTCTCTGACTGAATATTTGGAATCTCAGCTTCTGAAATGAAAGATGTCTGCCAGACTACTCATCACTTGGTTCCCTGCCCCATGACAAACTCTAATTGAAAATGGTCACTTCTCCTGAGATTGTCAATTGTCAATGTCAACCTAGCAAACAGTTTCTCTGTGTTAGTAAGTAAGTATCATATCCAGAACAGGATTTATACCTTTTGGTTCCTAATTAAGGTTTTGAAGAATCATTAATTAATTAATTTTTTAAAAATATTAACTTCTCTGTTTTTAAAAGAAGGTAACTGACAGTGATATTCGTACAATTAAAATTGTTCATTACTGCTTGTTCATGCTTCCATGCTATGTCTATGAACTGTTTCCTGAAAACTCAACTGTTTCTTCTTTCTGTTCCATAATATTCTCAGAGGAGCAGCTAGATTGTGCAGTTGATAGAGCACCACTGCAGGAAGCAGGAGGACCTGAACTCAAAGCTCATCTCAGACCCTTGACACTCACTAACTGTGTGACCTTGTGCAAGTCACTTAACCCCACTTGTCTCATCCTGGGTCATCTCCAGTCATTATGACGAATATCTGGTCACTGGTTTTGGATGGATCTGGAGGAGAAGTGAGGCTGGTGACCTGCACAACCCTCCCTCACTCAAAAACAAAGTCAAGTGCAAGTCATGTTATTATTTATCTGATGGCATGGTCTTCCTCATCAGCAAAGGACAAACACACAATATTCTCAGAAAACATAATTTGCTTCTTTTCCTCCCTCATTTGATCTTTACCCCTGTTCAACATCATGTTTCCCTTTTCTGGACCTTATTATTTCTCTTATTTTCTCAATATGCAAAGTTTTCCCTACTCCATTTACTTTTCTTGTGTCTTTTTACATGGACTGTTTAGCATAGTACCACCTAGAAAAGTCATGTAAGTCAGAAAAATTGCAGAGATTTCAGATAGTCAGGATGGGGAAAGGATGTTCATTGGTTTTTAATAAATACTAGGAAATGATTCCTTTCAATTGCAAATAAAATTGTTTATATTTGGGCTTTTGTGAACCAATGGACTAGTAAGAAAAACTAGTAGTGGTCTTTTCCTTAGGACTAGATATTCAAGTTCTCAAGTCATCTGGATGGAAAAATGGGCAAAATAATTAAACAAAGCCCCATCACCACCCCAACATGTGTTTTGCATCTCAAGGGAACTTTGGACAAAAGTAATAGAAACTGACTTGCAAAACCCAAGACAGAGATAGTTTCACTAGATATGTTGGGATAGAAGCCACACTATAAGGAGTTAAGGGGGAAAACAAACACTGAACAAGTGAGAGCATAAGATGTAGGTTACACTGTTAAAAGTTTAGCAGTACCTGGTTAAAAACAAGTAAGTTAGACAGCAGGATATTGGGATGAGGTAAACAGATGATAGGGGGACTATTTTATGACCTTCTTTCTAGGCAGATAAAAAAGGAGAGACTGGAAACATGAAAGAAAAGAGTCTATTACAAGCCCAAGGTACTGGAAGAATTAGAAAGAGAGGGCACAGGTAGAATGACCTGTCTTACAGAAGAACAGGAAAAACTTTCCACAGACAGATGAAGAGGAAAAATGGATGATTGTGTTGAACAGTATTGAGGAAGAGAAGAGAGGAGATAAAAGAACCTCAGTGTAGAAGGAGACAAAACAATCAGTTATTAAATTATACTGTGGAGATTTCATTGGTGTCTAAGGAAGAGAAGAAATGTTTAAGACAAATTCTGTGAAAAGAATTTGCTGCACATTTCCTTGGGGTCTCACAGTATCTTGCTGTGATTAAGATTTTGGGGAGACTCAATGACTTCTTTTTTATTAGATATTAAAGCAATTCTTCCTGAGGAGGATTCAAAAGAATTTCAAATCAAAGCATCATAGATTTAAAGCTAGAAGAGAAATGAAAGGTCATCCAAACCAATGCTTTAGCTTTACGGAGAAGGTAATGCAACCCCAGAGAAGTGAAAGGACTTATCTAAGGTCATAGAGTGAGCAAGTAAACTGGTAGGACTTGTTCATATAGTCTCCTACTCCAAAACATTTCTCTTTCCTTGGTACTGCGTTTTTTCTTATTGTAATTATTCAGTTGCTTAGTTGTATCCAACTAATTATGACTCCATGGAACATAGCACACCAGGATATTCTATTCTCCACTTTTCAATCTTTTCAATTGTTTTTTACTCTGGTATGAGATCACTTGATCAGGAAGAAGGGAATTGACTACAAAGTTATGGAGATATTTTTGTATTTACTGGTATTTAAATGATGTTCATTATAGTCATCATTGACATTGCCATGATCATCACCACCACCACCATCATCATCATGAATATTAAAGAATTATCATAAGTTTTCTTCCAATAGGGATCATTCTTTTAAACATTACTCCCACATACACACATACAGACCATTGTTCTGATTGATATATTGTTTAATTTCTCAATTTTAGATTCATTTATTTTGGTTTTGTTCAACTCAGAAACAATTTTGAGCCAAATGGAGGATAACCATTACTCACAAATAAGGGCTTATTAGGAGCCTTAGTCATACATTTTTAGCTTCCTACAAAACTCATACACAGAATGGTGCCTATACTATATAAATTTATATCCTCCAGGAATGTGGTGGATCTCAGGGGAAACATCATTAGATGTTTGACACAATGAACCAATGGTCAAATGGAGACAAGTTCCTCCTGATAAATTCCTGAAACCTTCTGAGGCCTTGAGTTCACCCAGGCCTCAAACCTGTGATCCCCTTCTGCAAAACCAAATATTTTGTACCCAATTCACCTCTTGAGGATGTCACAGAAACACCAGGCATCTGTGAAAATGCTTTGAGGTCTTTGACAGAAAAAGCCCTCTAGGGAATCAGTGAAGTTATAATCCACTCCTAGGAGGACCCAGGGTGGATTTTTTCCTAAGTCTCTCAAAAGAAAACAAGCTACCAACAAGAACTACTCAGTGTCATAATCATTTCAACACTCTAATAACCAGAATTCCATCCACCCCCGGGAAGAGAACATTCTCAGTGGTAAATTTTGTCATATTTTTTCTCTCAGGAAAACGTCTTAGGAAAAGAAGAAAAAATAATTATAGAAAAAAAGAAAGTAGTAAAAAATATCTGCCTTTACTATGTTTAAAAATCTAGTTTTCTCTTAATGAAAATGGCTGTGTCAGCTACAGGTGATGTGAAAATACACCCCCTTCTCCTTTGATACATGAAACTCTTATGCTTTCAAAGAGTAGCTGTGATAAAACTTAAATGGTTGAACACTCCTGCAGATAGAGATATTGCTTCTGTCTATCACAGAAGAAGATTGTCCAACAAAATTTCCTCTCTGTCAAATAGATGCTGGCTCAAATTGATTCAGGAAGTTCTTGCTATTGGCCTCAGAGGAAAAGGGAGAGGATTCACATTGGGAAATGATTTGTGTAGATTGCTAGGTTTTAATGATAAGCATAAAGCATCATCACCTTCAGAGCAAGCCCAAAATAAATCTTCAACCTTACACAGCCTCCTCAGGGAGCAATCAAGGCTGCAATTATGTAATACTTAGATACATGTCCCAAAGAAGAGAGGCAATGCGATTTGTTTGTAACTATGAATGTATCAATGTACCAGGCCTATCCCTAATTCTCAAGCAACTAGGCTACTGAAAGAACATCTTGTGTCTCTTTCTGATCTTTGGTATTTATCACAACAAAAATCTTTTTCCAAGTGGACATCTGTAGAGACAATAGAGATATTTAATTGGCAAGAATATGAGGTGGACTTAGAATATTATCTACTACAAAATTCTTATTTTCGTAAGAAAATAATTAAACTCAGGGTAGCAAAATGCTTTATGTGAGGTCTTACAATACTATTTAGAAATGAATTTAGAAATTCATTTGAGAAAAAATATGTAAATATGTGTGTTTGTGTGAGTGTTAAAGATAATCAACAAACAATAAACAGAGAGAGTTTTTGGAATAACTGCATCTTTTACTGTATTGTGTGCTCATGGGGGATGGGTGGTCTGCTGTTGTATCTTTTTTTCTGAATTTCTTATTTTATTTTCTTTCCATAGCATTTTTTCCCAATTGTATGTCAAGACAATTTTTATCATTTATTTTTACAAGATTCTGACTTCCATATTTTTTGTCTTCTAATCCCTTCCTTTCTTTCTGAAATAGCAGAAAACATGACATAGTTTATGTCTCTGCTATCACGTAAAGTGTATTTCCACATTAGTCACAGTTGGGAAAGAAGCAACAGATCAGGGGGGAGGGGCCAAGATGGCAGAGCAGAAAGATTCACATATGCTAGCTCTGAACCCACAGCCCATAAAATATGTGTAAAGAAGAACTCCCAACAAATTCTGGAGCAGTGGAAGCCACACAACAATGGAGTGGAGGAGATTTCTGTTCCAGAGAGCCCTGAAAAACTGAAACCAAAGGTCGGTCTGCACACTGGAGCATAACCCAGCCCTGCCTTAGTCAGGCAGCACCAAGAGGAGCAGATCCAATCAAGATTAAGAGATGGAATCTCCAATGGCCATGCAAGTGCCTCCACCCGCAGGCGCAAAGGTCAGTGAAAGAGTCTTTTTGGCTGGCCGAGAGGGGAGCAGGGTGTCTCAATAACTCAGGGCCCCTCAGGAGGCAGCAGTGGACGGGGGCTCCCAAAGCAGGCAGGAACTCAGATCCACTGTTGAAGGTCTCTGCATAAATCTCCTGAGGGAATTGAGCCCTATGAGGTGGCCCTGCCCCCACCTGAGCAGCTGAATTTAATCTCACACTGAATAGCAGCCGTATCCCCCACCTGAGCACCGGAATTTAATCTTACAGTGAATAGCAGCCCTGCCCCCACTGGAAGCCTTGAGGCTGGGAAGCAGCATTTGAATCTCAGACCCTAACCACCAGCTGGGAGGATCTGGAGGCAAGGTGGGTGTGGAAAGGAATCTCAGAAGTCAAGTAACTGACCAGGAAAATGCCCGGAAAAGGGGGAAAAAATAAGATCACAGAAGGTTACTTTCTTGGTGCACAGATATCTCCTCCCTTCCTTTCTGATGAGGAAGAACAATGCTTACCATCAGGGAAAGACATAGAAGTGAAGACTTCTGTATCCCAAATATCCAAAATATATATTCAATGGGCTCAGGCCATGGAAGAACTCAGGATTTTGAAAATCAAGTGAGAGAGGTGAAGGAAAAACTGGGATGAGTAACGAGAGAGATGCAAGAAAAGCATGAAAAGCAGGTCAACACCATGCTAAAGGAGACCCCAAAAAAATGCTGAAGAAAATAACACCTTGAAAAATAGGCTAACTCAATTGGCAAAAGAGGTTCAAAAAGCCAAAGAGGAGAAGAATGCTTTCAAAAGTAGAATTAATCAAATCGAAAAGAAGGTTCAAAGGCTCACTGAAGAAAATAGTTCTTTCAATATTAGAATGGAACACATGGAGGCTAATGACTTTCTGAGAAACCAAGAAGTCACAAAACAAAACCAAAAGATGAAAAAAAATGGAGGATAATCTGAAATAGCTCATTGGAAAAACAACTGACCTGGAAAATACATCCAGGAGAGACAATTTGAATATTATAGGACTACCTGAAAGCCATGATCAAAAAAAGAGCCTAGACATCATCTTTCATGAAATTATCAAGGAAAACTGCCCTGATATTCTAGAA
>JAQQSK010008710.1:2500-13394 GCA_028658325.1 Potorous gilbertii
TGTAGTTAATAATCCTGTTTTTTTTATTTGTCAAGAACTCAATATTTTTTCAATATGAGGCCTGCTCCAGTGTACGTTAAATGGCACTTTATAATTAGCGGTACTTGAGAATTTGGTGGTTTTTAAAAATTCATACAACATTCTTAGTTACAATTTATAAATGATTTCAAAGTATAATTAACATTCATCTTTACAAGTTATATGCAAACAAATATGCAAATTTGGAAATAAATATGCAAACATATAAAATGTTTTGGAATTAAGTAGTCCTTAACATTTTTAATGAAATCAATATTTTATTCATATTTTGCACACAATTTTGAGTACTTACTGATTTGGGGGTCTACAGCATATAGGCTTTTGCATATTCAGCCTTCTATCTACCAGCTACAAGAAGAAAATGGAAGAAAGTCCTGTTGCATCTCTGAATTGAAGGCTCAGAAGGATAGAGAAATTCAATGGAAAACTATCTGGTGGGTTATTTGTGCAATTAAAAAAGCTGCCTGTGTGCTTGACTTTTTGAAGTCTCTGTCTTACCTTCTTTTTTATAATAGTACCCTTCATATATGCCTGTCAAACTGGCCTAGCTGTTCCCTGTAGATGACATTTCATCTCCTACCTATAAGTAGTCCCCTATATTTGGAATGCATCATAGCCTTGGAGAAGCTAAGCTCATTTCAAAGAACAGCTTGGGGATCAACTCCTCAAAGCCTTTCTGCATCCCCAGTAACTGGTACTCTCTCCCTCTTGAAATTACCTTGTAAGTCCCTTCACTTATAAAGGAGAGGAAAGAGGCTAGATTAGTCTCTTTAATGCTTTCTCCCTTGAATTTTCTAATACTGAAATGTATCAAGGGAGAGATGAAGGATTTCTCTTTCATTTCTTATCTCTCATCTTTCAGGAGCCAAAGATACCTTCCATAGAACCAACTGTTTCCTGGTACCATGTATAGGATCACTTACAGATTGATAGATCATTCCATGGCACAGTTCCAACTTTTGTCATTGTCTCAACTTTAAGACACCCCTTGGGAAATGAAACTTAAGTTCTTAGTCATTTCCTCCATTCATAGGTGATGCTGTGGGCAGAACCCTGAAGTTAGAGTCTGGAAAACATAAGTTTAAATTTGGCCTCAGACATTTACTAGCTGGGTGTCCCTGGGCAAGTCACTTAACCTTGCCTGCCTCAGTTGCCTCAACTGTAAAATGGGCATAATCATAGCAACTCTCACTCAGGTTTGCTGTGAGGATCAAATGAGATAATATTTATAAAATGCTTAGCACAGTGTCTGGCACATAGTAGGTGCTTAAAAAATGCTTAGTTCTTCCCTTTTATCACTTCTCCTGGCCCTTGATCATCATTGTTCCTCTCCCATCACTGAAAATTAAAGATGAAATTGGCTCATTGCAACAAGGTTCACAATTAATTCCAACCCACAGCTCATAACTCCTGTCTCCCTAGTACCTTGACCTTTTTTTTTCTTGACTATCAGACAAAATTAGTTTCAAAGCAAAGATACTGAATGAAGTAATAGAATAAGTTGCACCTAAAGATTCTCACCACAAATATAGAATGAACAACAGCAGCACCTCTCCCACAAATATATATGTGATCAGTGGGGGCAGTGGGTGTGAGTAGTTATCATAAATGAGGAGGTAATACATAGGGAAAATGAAAATCTGACCAGAGCACACATGTGGAGCTTTGATTCATCCCTCTAGCTCTTTGGGACCATTGATGTCATTTGATGAAATCATAGCACTCTCACTGGGGCTGTTCCCCCTTGTGTGTATCATTGCCATCTAAGATGTTGCTCCATTGATCCTTAGTAGATATGTCATCTCAGCTGGGCATGGCAATGAAACCTGTGTTTCCATTGATTGACTGAGCCAGCACTGCCAAGGACCAGCGAAGCACTGGAAACCCAGACTTCATACCCACATACTCCTATGAAGTTATAATTCTTATGCATTTATATCTTATGGTTAACTGTTGGTATGCCTTCTTCCCCTGAACTAGATTTAAGATCCTTGAGGGCAGAGATTGTTACTTGTTTCATTTTGGTATGTCTAGTATCAGTCAATCCCTCAATCAATAAACATTTGTTAATCAACTATTCTGTGACAGATAACTTTGCTCAGCCCAAGAGAGATGAAGACAAAAATGAAAAAAATCTCTGACCTCAAGGAACTTATCTTCTGTTAGAAGAGAAAAAACACGTACATAAATGAAATATGTACATTATAAATAAGAATATATTCAAAATAACATAAGGCAAATTTCTGGGAAGAGGAAGGTATTTGTGGTGGGAGGGATCAGGAAACGCTTCATGAAGACTTGGGTAGAGTTTTGGAGGCATTGAGAGATTGTGAGAGGCAGAAGTGAGCAGGAGAGAGTGACCATGGGGGATAGTGACCATGGGGGACAGTGACCATGGGGGATCGTGATCATGGGGGATAGCCAATGCAAGGCAGAGACAGGAAGTGGAATGTGGTATGTAGGAAACAGGAGGCCATTTGGCAGGACTATACAATACATGACAGGTAGTCATAAGGTTGGAAAGTGATGCTGGGGCTGTGAGGGGCTTTGAAGGATAAAACCCGAAGCCTAGATTTGGTCACAGTAAGCACTTACTATTTGTCAAGCATCTGTTGAAATCTGAGTGTTGAATTTGGGAGTCCGGAAGTCCTGGGTTGGAATTCAGTCTCGCACAATTACTAGCTCTCTAGGTCACTTCACTTCCCTTAGACAGTTTCTTCCTCCAAAAAAATCAGGTTACTGATAGCACCTACCTCTGAGGGATGATGAAAGATCAAGAGAGATCATGTGTGCAAAGTACTTAGCAAACCTTAATGTGCTATGCGTATGCTAACTAGTATCATCGTTATTAACATTCTCTAAACAGCTCTACTCCCACCTCCTTCAGGAAGCCTTCTCAGACATCCCTTTCTCAAAAGGATCCCTCCACTCCCTGAATTCCCAGATCACTCCCTTCGCATCTCTCAATCACTCACCTGTTCTACTTTGTAGAGAGATATAGAGATGGGCAATTTTGTATTATAGTTATAATACCATACCATTCAAGAAATTGAAAATAAGTATCATTCAGATACTTAGAATATATAAGTATCACTCAGAGGGCAACAGAGACAGGCATAGTGGGTATGTGAGCAGAGCTTGATATGTTGTTAAGAAAAGAGATTCAGGAGGAAACCTGGAATAAAGGATATTATAAAAGAAGTGAATTAGAGGTGATTAGTCACACTAGTCACATACATGGCATGTATATAGATAGCACTTTAAAATTGGCAAAAAGCTTTACATATGTTATTTCACTTGATCCTGATAACCACTCCAGGAGGTAGGAGCTTGCATTGTCTCCATTTTATGGCTGAGGAAACTGAGGCAGAGAGAAGTTAAATAACTTGCCCAGGGTCACACACTTAGTGTTTGGGACTGGATTTGAACTCGTCTTTTTGGCTCTATGCCTAGTAGCTTCCTAGTTAGACTATGAACTCCTTTAGAGTAGGGGCTGAAACTTACCATTATCATGCCCCAGTGTCTAGCACAGTGCCTTGCAACTTGCCAAAATTCAGTAAACATTTGCTAAGTGAAGGACATCCTAGTACAGAGTCATATCTAAGTGTTTGAATGCCCCTTGGTATTGATGTCATTGCCACTTAGGTGTTTTTCAATCTGAGAATGAATACTTGGGAAATCAAAAAGCCATGTTTTGATGATTGAAAACTCCCAATTTTGAGTATAAGAATTAACTTATCTATAGCACAAATGACTTTCTTTAGAATTCTGTTTTTTTGGCAGAAGGCTCCATGCTGCCTGCCGAGGCCTATTTTGCTGATTTGCTACTCGGTTCGCCGATATTCTTAGGTAAACAACATACAGTTTGATCTTTGTGCATCTGGGGTAGGCTTCAATATTTTTATTATGCAATTTAACACAACAAAAATATCTGCCGCACTCCGCCAAACAACCAAGGCTCCCTGAGAGGGGAACTGAGCCCACTACCTTCCTGTCAAGTAACCTTGGTCTTAAAAGACCATCCCCACACAATCAGCTAGCTCCATATGCCTTTTATTCTTCCAACATATTTGAAGGGTTTTTTTCTCCCCACGTTTTGTTTCTCGGGGCTGGATCTCATCTCAGTTGATTGCCCAATTCACTTTTCATTCAGTCATAATTGTTTTCTGAATTGTCTCAAATTCTCAAATGGATTTATGACAATTTGAAAATTAACAATGGCGCCTTAATTGCATGGGGCTGTGAGATCCACAAAACCCTGAAGGCTGAAGGGTTTTTCCCCCCTCCCACCTGTACCTAGGCAATATTTTTTTTTAACCAATGATGAGATGGTTGGAAAATATACATAATACATATTATATACAGAGACACACACCTGTGTGTGTTTAAAAAACAAAAACAAAAACTTGGCTTTCCAATATTTGGAAGCCAACCATGGACTAAAGTATTGGCAGAAATAAGAGAAAACCCAGCTGATTTCTGGATTTCCTCCTCTCCCCCCAACTCAGAGTCTTTTTCTTTCATTTGGGTAAAAGCATTTATAAACAAGGAGATAATCTTTTCTTTTCTTTGCATATTGGTAAGCATTCAGATTCAAAAGCGTAATTCTTTTATACTTTAAATAAAAATTTTGTGTTAATTTTTAGTGCATCATTCTGTCAAGTAGTGAAATACCTACAGTGTTTTCCTTTACTAGTCATCCAAAGAACATAGTAGTTAAGTACAAAAGATATTTAATCAAATTAGATAGCAAAGAAAGTGACAAGAAAAGATTCACTCATCTATATATAGGGTACACTTGTCTACAGGTAACCACATCACCAGTGGGATTGGGCATACATACAGAGAATGCTTGTAATGAGAGAACACACATAGAAGGAATTCATGGAAGAAACATGTGTAGTTAAGGAACATGTAGGTAAGGGCACATGCCAGGCATACAAGTGGATAGAGTACATTCATGGAGGGTATATATGTAGGGAACACATATTAGGAGAAATGTATGATCAGGACAGCACACATTTTTGATACTGTAATGCCACCAATGGCACTTGGTGATGACATCATGCTATCCTGGGCTGGGCATCTTGTCCCCACTCTGTGCTAAGTGTTTATTCTGGTCTCATGGTCCCTGAGCAGCTGTCTGCCATTACCTGTTGGGTTTCAGCCACTGGAGGTCATCTGATGAATTTTCTGCTCCCATTTGCTAAGGTGTAGTGTCTAGAAGGGACAGGTAGGTGGTGCAATGAGTAGAGAATTCAGGAAGACTCCTCTTTCTGAGTTCAAATTCGGCTTTAGACACTAAAGTAACTTACTAAAGACACACTTGCTGTGTGACTCTGGTTAAGCCACTTAACCCTGTTTGCCTCAGTTTTCTCATCTATAAAATAGACTAGGGAAGGAAATGGGAAACTACCGCAGTATTTTTGCAAAGAAAACCCCAAATGGAGTCATGAAGAGTTGGACATGACTGAAAAACTATTGAGCAAAAGTGGTTAGAAAATTTCTCATAGCCTCATAGATTTAGAGATGAAAGGGACCTCAGAAGTTATCAAATCTAACCCCCTCATTTTACAGATAGGAAACTGAGACCCCAAAACGATTGTGACTTGCCCAAGGTCACATATATAGTATCTGAGGCAGGATCTGAGTCTAGGTCTTCCTGATTCCAAGTTCAGTGAGCTTTGAATTACATCATGAAGTAAATTATTTATTTAGAGTTGTGTCCCTTTTTGGGATAGGTTCATAAACCAATCTAGTAGGTTCCAGAGGAGGCAACCCAAAGTTCAGGGAACTAACTCTGGGATTAGCGCTTCTAAAACTGTATCTCAAGAGCCCCTACTGGGGTGATCACCTTTAAAAGTCAATTTGATGACTTGATTAACTTGAATCAAAGACTAAAACTGAAATAGCATGTTAATAATAAAAACTCCAAAATATTCTCTTTTCTTTTTGCCCTCTCCCCATTAACTGGCAGTACATTCTTTCATAAACACACACAATGAATTGTGGATAGACCAAACCTTTAGAAGCCAGGAAAGGATATAAATGAATAGCAATGCCCCATGACAGAGGAAAGTGCTTTCTCCCATTTCAAGTCAAGTTATATTTGCTTACGTTTTTATCTTGTATCCCTCAGTAGAACATAAGTTTCTTGAGGGCAAAGACTACTTTTAAGTTTTGTATTTGTACCAATGGTACCTAGAAAATTCTTAATAAATACTTGATGAATTAAATTGGCATTTTTAACTGCAGCACTTTATAGTTTCCCAACCCTTCTCCCTTACCTTCACAAAGTGGGGTAAGGGGGAAGGGATACTCCTCTAATAATTTTTGTTGGCTTATATTTGTCCTGGCAGTATCTTCAGGGTCTAGTACGGTGCCCAGTACATAGGAGGCACTTAACAAATGCTTGTTAAATTGAATTAATTTGACTCACAATGGTTAACTTTCAATTAACTTTAAGAAAGGTCTGCCTGAAGGAGGAGAGGCTAAATGGAATTCATAGATATTCCAGAACATTCCAATTTAATTTTCCCTTATTCTATCTGCCCAGAACACATCTAAGAAGGACTGAAATGGGCAAAACATGGAGCAGCAGAAAGAAGAAGGAAAAGAAAAAAGAATGAATAATCTAGGGTCTGGATAATAAATAGCCCTTGCTTTATTAAAACTTTGTCACAATTCTGAACATCTTTTCTCTGTAACTGGAAAAGTCTTCTTTGAGGAGGATGGGGGTAAAATGTATCATCAAGGAAATGAATTAGTGAAAAAGTAGATGCAAAAGTGAGGGATAACCAAGGATAGCCCAGGTGCTTCACTGGTATCCTCATGATGCCAAAAGAAATAGAGGAAAGTTTGCAGTATTGGTTGGATTCCTTCTAGCCAATACAATGGAGGGCATGGACAAGAGTTGCATGGGATGGGAAGGCATGGTTGAATTGAAAAGAGGAAACAACTATATTGGTGACATCATCATTTATCTACTGGTCAGTATTTGATTAATCAAGCAAAAGTTATTCCTCTATTCTCTGAAAGGGCTGGAGCTGGGGAGGAGAAGAGGAAGAAGAGGGAAGGAAGAAAAAATCAGAAAAATAAGTCTAAGAAGCAGGCGCAAAATGGACTTTATACATTTCCGGCAAAGGTCTAATAATTTTGTCTGCCATGACCATGGTCATGGCCACTGATAAAATACAGAAGTTAATTGCAGTTTTGCTTTCATTGTATCATAGCTCTCAGAGTCAGTGATGCCCCTGATGAGTTGCCCAAGAACATCAAGGTATGAATACAAATCACCAATCTTGGCAAACCAGTGAAACAACCCGATAAAGTAAATGCCTGCCTTTCTCATCCATTCATCTAGAGCAGTGCTCACCCACTGCAGGGAGGCTTGTTAGAGAACAAATAAAGATGGGGAAATTGTCAATCATAACTTTCAGCAATACTGTATAATAACTGAGCCCAGACTGCTATTTAATTATGTCGGAAATTACCATTTATAGCTTGACTTGTATTTGCAGACAGAAATGTTGTAGCTTTTCTTTTTTTTTTTGATATTATTTTACCTGAGTTTATCAGTGGGAAGAGAAAGCTACTGAGCAGAAAATGGCCCCACAGAAGGGAGAATTCAAGGGAATTTCTGAGCAGGCCAGGAATGCCTTTGGCAGTTGGTAAGAAGGAACTAGCCAAACACAGATCAAGATACTTACAGTTGCCTTTAAGGATCTCTGTGTATCTTGATCTCCAGCTTTAGTTTCTAGCATAGTGCTCAGCAAGCAGAGGTTCTTAATAAGTGTTTGTTTGAAACCTTGAAGCCATTATGCTGGATTCTAGGTTTGGTCGGCTGATTTCACCTTTACAACATCTCTCCAATACAACCTTTCTCTTCTGTGACACTGCCATTCCCCTGAGGCAGACCCTCGTCAAGTTATGCCTGAATAATTGCAATAAGAAGCTGGTAGATCAGCCTGCTCCAAGTCTCTTCCCATTCTGACCCATTCTCCATTCAACTACTAAAATGTTTTTTCCTAAATAAAGGGTCCAATGGTTCCCTGTTGTCTCTAGGAGCAAATACAAAATGCTTTGGAATTTAAAACCCTTCATAAAAATAACAATTCCAAGCCCCTTCTTACCTGATTGTAGTTTTTTATAGCTTATTCTCTAACATGTACTCTGATTCAGTGACATTGACCTTGTTGTTCCATGAATAAGACACTTGATCTTTTGTCTCTGTGAATTTTCTCTGGCCATTCCCCATGCCTAGACCCTTTCCCTCCTCTTTTCTGACTACAACCTCCCTGGCCTCCTTTAAGTAGTAACTAAAGTCTTACTTTCTACAGGAAACCTTCCTTAACATCTCTTAGTTCCAGTGCCTTCCATCTATTAATTCTTTCTTATTTATCCTGTAAGTTTGCTTTGTATGTATTTGTCTACATGTTGTCTCTCCTATTAGATTGTAAGATTCTTGAAGGCAGGGTCTGTCTTTTATCTCTTTTTGTATCCTTGGTGCTTAACACAAGGCCTGGCACATAGTAGGCACCTGATATATGCTTGTTGACTTGACTTGCCCATCTTGAGCTTTGACATCTATCTGATATTTTTAACCTTTTCTGACTTCTTAAACTCTTTGTCTATTGCTTACTCTCACCTTAGACCAAATGACCTGGTCCTAGGACCTGATTAAGTCCCTGGATTTTTCTCTGTTCCTATACTGCTATGAACCAATGTGATGCATGCCAGCTAGAAAAAATAAGACCTGGCTTTTTCACCTTTAAATAGGAAGTTCAGAGAAGAGAAGAAAAGAGAGCAGTTTGTCTGTCACCCCTTTCAAGCTGAGCTCTATATATGGTGCCATTAACACCACCATTGCCACCCTCATCACAGAGTATTTATTAACCTGCCAGATGCATGGGCACTGTATAGCCAACTCTCGATTATTTGAAGCAAAGGAGGCTTGACATGGAATGGTACGCATAACTGAAAATCATAGCTTTAGAAAGTAGCCTGGTAGAATGGACAGAGAAACTTTTAGAACTGAAGTCAGGAAGACCAGGAAGAAAATACCACCTCCAATAGTTACTGCCCATGTGGCCCTGGGCAAGTCACCTAACCCCTTTGTGACTCAGTTTTGACATCTATAAAATAGGGACAAAAATAATAGTCATCTTTATCTTTCAGAAATGTGGGTAAGGCTGTGACGTGATTACATGTAAAATGCTTTATAAACTTTAAAGCACCATATAAAGGTATTGATTGTTAATGCCCAACTTCATTTAAGCCAAAGGTTTCCACTTCTGTTCTGAACAAGCCTTCTTTCTACCATAGGTGCTAGTATAGGGTAAAATTGTCCAGTCCATGTAGGTAATGTAAATTATGCATGTAATGGGAATTATGCAATATAAATTTCACTGACAGACAGTAGCACAATAGGTGGAATGATTGAATATTTCTATATTCAAATGTTAGAAATATTCAATCATTCCAGTTAGGGCTACCCTTTCCTCTCAGCTAAGGAAGCACCCCTAAACAGTGGGGAGACCTAACTTGGGAGTAGTGAAAGCATAGTATGATAATTTTTAGGTCTAGAGTCAAAAGAGACCCTAGAGATCACCTAATCTGATCCCCTTATTTGACAGATGGAGAAACTGAGGCCCAGAGAGGCTGAATGACTTTTTTAAGAGCACCTGCAGGGGTTTTTGCTAGTTTCTCACAGCTCTGACTAAAACAGAGTAGATCCTTTAGAAGACTTCAAATCTTGTTTTATGTTCTTCCAGTCATTCTGAGAGTATGGGTAGAACCTGAGGACTTAAAAAAAAACAAAACTAAGTCTAGATCAAAGTTACTGATCAGGAATCAAAAGAATTTAAGTTTTCTTCCAACATGACTAATCTTCTTTCATTGACGCTGCACCCGACCCATGTGACCTTGGGCAAATTCCTTCCCTTCCCTGAATCTCCCTTAGTTTGTTCATCTGTCTAAGGAGAAAGGCTGCACTAGCTCACCCTAAGGGTGATCCGTTTTAACTCTACATCCTCTGACCCTACTCATGATCTGTAAATCTGAACCCTTCCCAAAAGTTCTCAGCCAGGCAGCTTTTGTATTGTAATTTTCACAAGGCAAAGTCCCCTGATGGCCAGGGTTTCATTGACCAGTTAGGATTTTTCTGAGTGAAACAGATGGAGAGGACTTTGAGGATTGTCAGGCAACAGAAAACATATTGGATATGGAGTCAAAGGACTCATGACTCATTGTGTGACCTTGAGAAAGTAGATGGGGAGGATGGATGACCTCTGATGTCCTTTCTTGCTCAAATCTGTGAGTCTTTCCTTGGGCTCATGACCCATCTCTGACACTAGCTACGATACTATGGGGAAGCATCTATACTTTTTAATTTATATCACACAGAGACTGATTTTAGACTCTCAGGTTTGCCTTACAAACATTAATAACAGTTACATATTTACATAATGCTTTCACATTTACAAAATCCTTTATGTCTTCTCGTTTGATCCTCATACAACCCTTCAAGGTATGTGCTGTTGTTATTGTCACTTTAAATTTTATTTAATTTTTAATTTATGAAATAAAACAAGCATTTTCATAACATAGAAGAATAAAAAAGGTGATTGTGTAGGAAACTGCAAATCTATTACGTACAACTTGCTATTCTTTTTTTTTTAAATTTATTTATTTAACTTTTAACATTCATTATCACAAAACTTTGGGTTCCAAATTTTCTCCCCATTTGTCCCCTCCCCCCACCCCAAAACACAGAGCATTCTAATTTCCCCTATCACCAATCTGCCTTCTCTTCTATCATCCCTCCCTTCCCTTGTCCCCATCTTCTCTTTTGTCC
>JAQQSK010008711.1:0-13393 GCA_028658325.1 Potorous gilbertii
TCCTGGGATTGAGACCCATCATTTGCCCTCCAAACAGAAACCAAATGACCAGAGAGTATTTTCATGGGTTGCTATGACCCAAAAAAATCACCACCGAGTGGTAGTAATTCCTCTACTACCTACACAAATTCCTCTACTTCTCGGGGCTGGTCTTTGTAAAGAAGTAGTCATTACTGAGAGCATATTCGAGGGCTTTCCAAAATATTCAAACCTACCAGCCCTTGGAACTCAGCTGGCACAGCTTTCAGGAGCCCAGAGTCATCTCAGCAAGGCGTTTAAAAAGCAGAACAGCACCAAGGGAATTGGACTCTGTTACATTAAAAGTGAATAAATGGGCATCTCTAGCACAGAAGGCCAACTTGGGCTGAAATTATCAAAAACAATTTAAAAACTATGGCTGCTAATGCCACCATGGTTTACAGCTTGGCTTCCGGGTGTCTGACTTTAATTTGTCTTCTCTAAGTTATCCAAAGCATGATTTTAAATTGCCTATAGTAGAGGACAGTAAACCATGTGGAGCCCAAGGCTTAGCATGGGAAACACATCTCTTCCCCCACCCCTCCACCCCCACAACAAATTACCATTCTTTTCAGAAAAAAAGTGGAAGATATTATGTAAAGTTGTTGTGTCAGCTTTCTGCATGATGAGACAAGCTGTGTTTTCAGAAATGCTTGTATTAAGTTAATTACAATAAGCAGGTTTTTCATTATTTTCTTTATCCATTTGCTTCCTTGCATGCTTTAATGAAGTCAGTCACTTCTATCAGTTTTATAATAGATGGCAAAGCACACAGTTTAGGTGCAATGGACTCATTATAATAATGGCAGTGATACTAATAATTGGCTGTGAATCATGGAATGCCACAATCTCTGAAAAATCAAATTTGCCAGTGACCTTAAGGGCAAGAGGAAGATGCAGAGGGTAGGGAAGCAGCTGCGCCCTACTGAGACCCAAGCCAGCAGGGACCGGCACGAAAGATGGCGTCAAAGACATCGGGAAAGATACATTCACTGGGAAAAGGCAGCCTGGTCAATGGAGGGTTAACAGCTGGACAGGCTGAGCCTTACACAGGCTTCCAGGATAGACTTAAAAATCTAGAGAAGGGCCCCTCATTTATATGTATGTCCTCTAAAGGATTTAGAAGATGTTGATGAAAATAGTTGCATACTATAGTCCACTAGTCTGTGTCTGCTCTGGAGTTAGCAGAAGGAAATGGGATGTGACTCGAATGCTAGGGATGCTAGTTCCTGATGGCAATGGGCCTCAGATAAGGTGAATTTAACTGAGTGAACTCCGTCTGAGCTGGTTACAATCTGCTGGGGTGGAAAAGGACTTACACCAATGAGAACACAGGTTAGTATGGAAGGAGTGGCAGTCCTGACTGTGTGTGTGTGTGTGTGTGTGTGTGTGTGTGTGTGAGTATAATAACCAACTTCAGTCATTACCTGGGACAAACTAACCCGAGAAAAGAGTTGAGAAACTACACAGACGTGGGGAAGTGTGACATATACGTGTGGAATTGTTTATATAATATCAGATTTAGTTACACGTTGAGTTGGTTTTGCAGAAATGATTTTTAATTTTAAAAAAATTGTTTGTTACAAGGGATAGTTCATTGAGCTGGGGAAGTGGAAGGAACAATATTTAAATAAATGAACACAATTTAAAAATCAAACATACCCCAAAAAGAACTCATTTTCTCGTTCCTCAAACCCTCCCCTTTTCCTAACACCCCTATTGCTATCAAGGATCGAGGGCAACACCATCGTCCCAGTCATGCAGGTTCACAACCTCAGTATCATCCTTGATTTGTCATTCCTTCACTTCCCCCACAAACCCACTATGCTGTGTGCACATTTCTCATAAGCATCCCCTTTTCTCTACTCTCACAGCTACCATCTTGGTGAATACCCTTAATGCCTCACTCCTAGGCTACTCTAGTAGCCTTCTGATTGGTCTTCCTGCTTCAAATATCTTCCCACTCTAATCCAATCTCCACTCAGCTGTCAAAGTGATTTTTCCCCTACAGAACAGGTCTGCCACCCTCACTCAATAAACTCCAGTTACTCTCTACCTTCAGGATCAAATCTGAAATCTTCTATTTTTCATTTAAAGGCTTTCATAATCTGTTTCCTTTACTACCTTTCCAGACTTCTCACACTTTGCTCCCCTCAATGTATTCTATGATCTAAGCACACTGGCCCTACCTGCTGTTCCTCATAATTACCATTACACTAAGAAGTTATAGTTAACATTTATATAGTATTTTAAGGTTCTCAATATTTTTTTTACAAATACTGAGAAAATATTATTGTTTCATACTTTACAGATATTATCTAATTTCATCTTCACAACAACCCTGGAAAATATGTACGATTAATATCTCCATTTTATAGATAAGGAAACTGAGGCTGAGGGAGCTTTAGTGACTTGCTAAGGATCACATAGTGAGTATCTGTGGCAGGATTGAGCTTGTTTCTCTAACTTCAAGTCCAGTAAGTCATCCAGTTCCCAACTTCTAATGAGCTACTCCATGTCTGTTTTGCTGACAGTGTCTCAGGGCTGGAAAGCTCTCCTTCTCCATCTCCACTCCCTGACTTACCTGGCTTCCTTCAAGATGCAGTTCAAATCCCACCTTCTGCAAAAAGTCTTTCCAACTCACCTCCCCTACTCCTAGAGCTTTCCCTATGACATCATCATCTAGTTACTCTATATGTGTGTGTTTATTTTATATTCATATTATATATATATATATATACATATAATTCTATTTATATGTGTATGTTTTCATATTGTGTCACCATTGACAAAATGAGCTCCCTAAGGTAAGCATCCCCCTTCTTTTTTGCATTCCTACTGTTTAACACAGAACTTGGAAGATAATAAGCACTTAACAAATGCTTACTGATGAGTAACACAATGATGGCTTTCCTTTTAGAATGTTTTTCTTTTATAGATCTCTATATGCATTTCCTCATTAGATTATAATAAAGCTATGAGGTATCTAATGTAGGTATTGGTCACCCTTTTTTCCCACAGATAACAGTAACTCCATTTATATGGCACTTGGAGTCAGCATTCCACAGACATTTATTAAGATCCTACTCTATGGCAGGTAGGCAGCTAGATGGTGCAGTGGATAGAGTGCTAAGTCAGAGTTCAACTATGGCCTCAGATACTTACTATCTGTGTGACCTTGGGTAAGTCACTTAACCCTGTCTGCCTTAGTTTCCTCTTCTGTCAAATGAGCTGGAGAAGGAAATGGCAAACTATTCCAGTATCTTTACCAAGAAAATCTCACGTGGGGTCATGAAGAGTTGGACATGACTGGAATAGCAAAGTATTTCAGGCATTGTGCTAATTGTTGGGGCAAAATACTCCTTGATTTCAAGGAGCTATCACAGTGTAATAGAGGAAACAATAAAAACAATAAAATTTTACAAAGTACTTTGTATTTATTCAAGCAAGTACTTTTCTAAGGATGCCTCTGTAAGGTAGGTTAGGGAAAGTATCGTTAGCCTGACTTTACAGGTAAGAAAAGCAATTCTTTGATTTTAAGGCATTTGCCCACAGTTTCTCTGCCAATAAATACATGAATCACCCCCAGTGTGACCAAATCCTAAGGACCTACTTTACTAATCTACAGAAATAAAAATAACCCAAAGGCAAAGGAGGCTGCATAGCCTGGCCCCATGCCTTCCAATGAAGCCTAACTCAATATTATGTCAAGAAAGGGTATTCAATATACAGCACAACCATGTAATGGAATTTAATCAAAATATATCCTCCAGAGGGAAATAGAAAGATATGTGGTAGATGTGATGTATAGTAAACAAGAAAATATATAAGGAAGAAATAGACCAAAGAATGTTTTCAAATAAATGAATGCATGGTGGAGCGTGGGGGTGGGGTGGGGCTTTAAACAGTCATGTAGACAGTCCATGTACGTGCCATGATTCAAAGTCTTCCTCTTCTGTACTGGGAGTAGTTCATATTTTAAGGTCCTTCCATCTCCGTTATTCTAGGCTCTGTATGCTAAAGTCTTTCCACTTTTGACATTCTGCGCTCTGTGTTCTGCCATCCTTTCACTGCTAACATTCTATGCTCCATGTGTAGAGACACTCTCACTGCCGATATTCAATATTTTTTGTGTTGAGGTCCTTAGGGTTCTGACATTCTGCTTTCTGTACTCTAAGGTCCCTTCTGGCTCCAACAGTCTGTGAGTCAGTGATTTTGATTAATACAGAATGAGAAGCCTGATCGTAACCATTGCAGATTTCTTTGTGCAAGGGGAGAAAAAAAAAGACACAGGCTATGCTTTATACTTCAAAGCAACCTTTTTTCTGTCTTTCTCTTCATCTCTCCAGATGGTGATCAAGCTGTTGGATCTAGAACTGAATTCATCAAAAAAGTTCCCCATGTCCCCACTGGTCTTCATTCTGCCAGATGAACATGAAGGGAAAAATCACTGTATGGTTTGTTATCAATGTTTCAGTTTTCAAATGATAATTTTCCCTGAAGCTCATAGGTAGGTAATGGAGAGAAACTGGAGCACTAGCAAAATGCATATTAAAAAAGGTGATTTGCAACTTGTATCAGATTCACAATGGTAAAATATTCTCAGGTTCATTTGCACTCCATGATGTAACACACTGCTAGGAAAGGAAAAAGCTTCTTTGCATTACCCCATCTTTTGACAGGAAGTGAAGATGTTTGGAGGAGGGAGATGACAAAAGCTCTCATTCATTAAAAAAAAGAAAAAAAAGCTCTTTACATTTTTCAGGGTTACGTTCCTTTAGGAAATCTGGGGGGTCCCCTTGACCACCCAATAATTATTACCTCTATTTACAAAATGCAGACGTGGTCACTAGGGTTCTGGAGAGGTAACCTGACTTACCCAAAGTCCATAAACTCTGAATTAACTTGAGATATTAAATCTCCTAAACAATAACCCTGACCTTCTCAATTCCAATCCTGGTCTCCCTCTGCCCCTCAGCACAGCTCTCCATTCACACTTGAGAGCTTGAAACGTTCTTGGGAACTGTACCTCGTCTGTTCATCACGACCATCCTTTAAAAGGGCATGAGGGGACAATTCAATGGTTATCCTAAAAAAAAGACAAATCTGAGACTCGGAGAGAGTAGGTCACTTGCTCGAAACTGCCCAGCAGAGTCTCTAACTCTCCTCTCTCTGTCTTACATTCTTTCTCTTTCATTGTTTTGCCTTTCCTTCTGGAAACAAGGTCCAGGAGATCCCTTAAATTGACCGTCGATATTTCCCAGTTGATCTGCATATCATGACATATTACAGAGTTTTTAAATGGAAAAAAATAAAAGGATCGATACTTCTTTCTTATCTCCTAGTTGCCCACTTTTTTCTCCTATATTATAGTATCATAAATCTAAACCTGGAAGAAAGCGAAAAGACCATCTCGTCCAGGCCTTTTATTTTACATGTGAGGTAACTGAGGCCCGAAGACATGAAGTGACTAGTCCAATGTCACAGATGCTGAGTTGAGGTTCAAATTTAGGTCCTGCTGCTCAGACTTCTTTATGACTACCACCCCACACTGCCTACTTTCATAGAAGGTGGCTTGAGGAGCACATCTAGCTACTTTCTGTTGCTTGTCTGGAAGAACAAGCCCAAGGTATCCTGGGTAGAGAAGGCAGCTGTTTTAAACATGAGTTTATCTACCAAAGAAGAAAGGGGATCCAAAAATATAACTCCACCCTTTGGTCATTGTCTGATGCATAAGTTCATATCAAAAATTCATCTGGATTTGTCATATACCAAACTGCCTAAAAACTCTGGTCTGTGACTAATTTTGAAGGATTTCTTTAGGGAAATGTGGGGATCACTATACAGGCTTTGTGCCTTTGAGAGACAAGACAGGAAATAGGTCTCTATTTCTTTGATCACGAACAAGACCTGAAACCATCTGTTCAGTGAGCGGTTGGGATCCATTTCTGAGAAGGAAAAATTAAGGAAAAGAGAGCCTACTGATGCATTTGCCACTTAATTTGCCATTAAGTGAAAACATACATTACTTTCAAGTACATGGCTCTAGTTTTTATATAGCAAGAAAGAGGAAAGTAAAAGGGAGGGAGAAACGAAAAGAGACAGTGTGAGATAGGAACAGATTCATAGAGAGACAGAGACAAGGAAGACAGAAAATATAGTGAGATAGAGTCAGAGATGGGGAGAGACAGAGAGATGGTGTGAATGAGAGAAAAGAGGGATATAGAAAAATATAAAGAAACATACCAACTGAGGGACAAAAATAGATACAAAAGAAGAAAAGGCAGAGTAAGACATAGGGAGAGAGTTACAACAGAAAAAAATAAAAGGAGGGAGAACTTACAAACAAGAGAGAAGATACCAATATAAAGAGAGAACAAGGAAAGGACAATAAGAAGGCCAAGAGTGAAAGGTAGATTAAGGATAATAAAGTGAGAGAAATAAAGTGAGAGGGGAGTGAGGGAGAGAGAGAGGGAAAGAGGAAAGAAGGAATAAATGGAGGGAAAGAGAGAACGACAGAGAATAAGGAAAGGCAGTGGAGTGAGAAAAAGACATTTTCATTTGGAACACAGTTGCATGACTGCATACCTAGCAAAATTTCTTGACTCTGATAAAGTCACTTCATGGCAGAGTTATTCTTTTGAGGCCCTGGGAGCCATGCAGAAACCAAAGAAAATGTGACTCCTTGACTTTCTGATGAGGAGATGCCTCAAAGCATAAAGTTTCATAGAAACATACCAGGTGCAAATTAAGCATGTATGGCTGCTTTAATACTTCGTGCGCACACACACACGTGTGTGCACATACTCTCACATATACACATGCATACACACAAGCATACTCATGTGTACGCATACATAGATTTTTTTTAAAGGCACTCAGCTCCAATAGTAGCACCCTCAGAGCTATGACATATTCTATGACTTTAGAATAGGCCCTCAGAAGTCTTTCCGTCCATGTACAAATCATTTCGAACAGATACTAAATCATACTTTCTAATTACAGGAAAAGAAGTCTCTTGAGCTGTGGCTGCACACAGGTCTTATCATGCCACTCCCTTACTCCAAAACTTTCAGGGATTCCCAGTGAGAAAGTCTAAACTCCTTAACTGACTGCCGTGTCCTTCCAGAATTTGGTACCACTCTCCCCATCCAATTGTGTCTTGGTCTACTCTCCTTAGTTCATGCAATGCTCCACTGCACAGAATACCGGTTGGCCCACTTAATACTCCTTTGACGTTTTTGTCATTCTCTGTACCTGGAATCAACCTCTTCCAATCTCTGCTGTGATTAAAGGAAATGCTCATGTCTCCTCCTCTAAGTAACTTTCCCTGATCTCCCCAAAGTAATAAATAAATAAATCCCAGTTCATCCCACCATAATGCAGAGGCCTCTCTAATGGTCCTTCCATTGTCCAACTTCAAAAGAACACTTTTTCAGAAATGCTTTTATATTGTTATCGTACAAAGTTATGCACATAGGTAGAACACTGTCTTACTTGTTTGCCAAATTATATTAAATTAGCAGGATTGTAAATGCTTGTTCTTTGTGTTTCCATTGTCTTTTTCTTTTTAAACCACATTTGGGGTTTTCTTCACAGAAATACTTCAGTGATTTACCATTTCTTTTTCCTTCTCATTTTACAAATGAGAAAACTGAAGCAAAGAGGGTTAAGTGACTTGCCCAGGGTCACACAGATAGTGTCTGGGGCTGGATTTGAAAGCAGTTCCTGATTTCAGCCCCAGCACTCTATTCATCACACTTCCTAGCTGCCCCAATCACTACACTAGCAATTTGTAAACTAGATTGGACACAGATACATACAAACATGATATAGGTCAGAGGAGACAGTGAGGCATGGTGGAATTGCTCTAGATCTGGAAGATCTGTGTTCAAATCCCACCAGTGATACTTAATATCTGAGTGATTCCACACAATTCACTGTTCCACAATTTCACTGTTAACAATGACCCCAGAGGTCCCTTTGCAATGTTGATCTACAGTTCCATAATCCTTTTCTCAGTCATGCCACTGAATTCATGGAAAGAGCCAAGAAGAAATCCCAAAAAGGAAAATGAGATCTTTGAGCAGAGAGCGATCACCTCCAGCTGGAGTCATTGGGAAAAAAAACTTCATGAAAGAGATGATATCTTAACTGGGCTTTGAAGGAAAAGCAGGACTGTTAATGATCCTGAAAAGATGGGGTCAAAGAGGCAAGTCAGCCATCTGGGTATGGGAAGGGGCTGGAAGAGACAGATACACTGAGAGTTCAGTGTACTTTGGCTATAATTGGACTCTCCAAAGAGGAGCACTGATAATCAGGAGTCTACTTTCTCAGGAATGTGTGGGTTGAAACTGGGAGTCCCCGAGGTCATTTTTTTCCTAATGATTGTTCAGGGAGTGAGATATGTTTTATTTATTTAACTTGTTTAAAGGAAGAAAAATTTCCAGATGTCTTTTGCAAAATCCAACCCAGCTCCCCATTTAGCTACAGGTGGTGGCCCCACTGATCTTCCCAGTTGAGTGGAAATGGCTCCCATAGGGACAGTCGCATCATGGATAACAGTATCTGGCTATACCAAGACAAAGTTTTTCAATTCCTTAAGTATAGAGTGATTTTCCAGCCTTAAGCTTTCTTGAGTTGATACAGGGTCTGTGTCCCAAAGAAAGAGAAACATTTCAGGGATGTGTGAATAATTGAGATACTGGAGGGACTTTTAGAATCTAGAACATAGAATGCCTTAGTTTAAAAAAAAACTTTAGAACAGGTCACAGGGTGTCAGGGCTCAAAGAGACCTTAGAACACAGAACGTACAATATTATGATCAAAAATGACCTAAAAGAATATAAGAAATGACTATTGGAACATTATAGGGAGTTAGAGCTAGAAATCATCTGGTCTCCCTTTAGATTATAAACCCCTTGAGAGCAGAGATTATCTTTTCCTTCTTTTGTGTATTCCCAGTACTTAACACAGTGCCTAGTACACAGTAGGCATTTAACAAATGTTTACTGATTAATAGTCTAGTACAGGAAGTTCTTATCCTGGGGTTCATGAATGTTTTTTAAGAAAATATTTTTATAACAGTATTCTCAATTTGATTTCTTTGTAAGCAAGTGAATTTTATCCATTTAAAAACATTTTTCTGTGAAGCCATCCATACACACACACACACACACACACACACACACACACACACATACACACACACACACACACACACACACACACACACACACTCATGATCTAGTCCAAATTCCTCTGGAGGAGGAGTCATAGCATAGACTTGAAATGTCAAATTGGGAAGGGACAAGAGAGATCATCTACAGATGAGAAAATTAAGGGCCAAGGAGGTCAAGGGATCTGTTTCCCATTACACAGCTAAAGTAGAACAGATTTCCACGAATCTTGCACTGGAAGGAACCTTCAAGACCACAAAACCACCAGGTCCAAACTCTGCATCTTATAGATGAAGAACCTGAGACATATAAAGGTAAAATAGTTCACCCTAGGACACATAGTCAGAAGCATGTTACTGGCAATATGAAATATGAAATTATCCACTAAAATATTTAAAAGAGGATAATATTTGGAGCATTGTTAATTTATCAGATCTTTTTCTGGAGAGCAAAGTCTGATACTGGTGATAAGGAACAGCTAGAGAAGTCAAGAGTTGGCTCCTTCCAAGTTTCATTAAGAATTTGCTCTAAAGTAATATATTTGTGCAAGGATAGAGCAAGGTAGGAAGGAGAAAGACAATAGTAGAAAAGCCCCTGTCTTCAAGGAGCTTATGATCTTTTAACTAATAATATAATAGTAAGTCAGTTAAGTATCTAGGACTTAGTTTCCTCATCTGTAAATTGGAGATATGAATATTTGCACGTGGTTTTTGATGATAAAATGGAATAAAAAATTCAGAGGCCTCTGTAAACCATTTCATTCCCCTTCCCCCCAAACATTACTAATTTAGATCTTTTAGACTATATACCATTTTCTACCTCCATGTGTTTGGAGAAGCTACCCCCTTTACCTGACATGCCCTTCTCTTCCTCAGTTCTTCCTGTCAACATCCTTCTTTTTCTTAGAGCATCATCAATCAATTCAGGTGTCTTTCAACAAAAAGTTTGAGTACTTTTACCAGTAAAAACTCTTCAAATTTTCCCTCCACCAATTTGTTTAGATTTCTTCTTTACTGTCAGTAAACTCCATGCTACAGTCAAACAGCTTGTAAGTACCTCAGGCTAGATTTGAACTCAGGTCTTCCTGACTTCACATACAGAACTCTATCCATTTTGTGAACCAGCTGCCTAGAAATCACAAGCTTGGTTAAAAACAAAACAAAACCAAAAAACCACGCAAAATTAGACATCAGAAGACAATTTTAATAGATGCCCTTTGGATGAAGTATATTTTTTTTAAATTGACATTTGTGTCCTAGTTTGAATAACAGGGACACCCAATCAAAAAAATAATACTAACATTTTCAATGGTTGTTTCTAATGATTTCAAGAGCTATAAGGTCCTAAAATGTTAGAGACTAAATGGATCGCAGATATTTTTCAATCCAAACCCAGTTTCTGCAAATAAACAACCTGAGACCCAAAGACAGAAAGTACTTTGTCCAAAATCACCTAACCAGTAAGTATGGAATTCAGGATTCAAATCTAGTTCCCATTGACTCATAATCTAGCCAAGGGTAGAGAACCTGCTGTCTTGAGGTCACATGTGGTCTTCCAGGTCCTCAAGCATGACCCTTAAGCCAATGGACTGAAGCAGATTTTGTTTGAATTTGGTCAGAGGGCAGCACTTGAGGACCAAGAGGGCCACATGTGGTCTCAAGGCTGTAGGTTCCCCACTCTTGAATTCTAACCTGATTTCCAGTGCTATGAATGCCATCATAACACCTCTCCCTTCCTGGTAACATTGTCAGTACAGCCCTTTGCAAAAATTTTGTGTGTGTGTATGTGTGCATATGTGTGTGTGCAGGCACGCTAAGTCATTGCAAGAAAGCCCTTTGTCTTTATCATGAGAGTGAGATCACACAATCTGCCTTTTCCTGTTCCCCTTTCAAACCTTGTATTACATCATCACCGTCCCTTAAAGACAAATGAGCAAATTCCTGATAGTTAATGATTAATATAAACCTCTCATCTGTTTCCTACTATTATAAGATCAAACAGGAAAAGTCAGACTGGCAACATGACATTCTCATTAGAATGCAAAGCCAGGATGGAAGAAACCAATGCTCAGAAATTCACTAAGTAATAAAATTCAGAACAGTCTGCTGATTAGGGCTGAGAAGGGAAGGGAGGTAAGGGACAGAGTTAGTTCCAGACAAATGGGTTTATTTGGAGGAAAGGACTACTTTATGAAATCTGGATTTGACTAAGCAAACTCCAGGCCAAAAATTTGTTTTAAAAAATAAAATTATTTTATTGTATTTTAATCCTCTCCTTCCCAGCTGCCACTTCCATATTTCAAGAAATCACAGCATCATGGGTCTTGTACAAATAAACTCTGATTTACTCCTAAAAAAATGTCATTCTTCACAGAAAAATTTTACTAGATAGAACTGATTGGTGCCCTACAAAACTGACTAAGGACACTGATTACTGGAGGCAGTCCTAAGTCAATCAGAGCTGGGATTCATCAAGTTCTGGCTTTACCACGACTCAGCCTATGACCTTAGTTAGGCAAGTGACTTCCTTGCCCTGTATATCATTTCTTCATCTGTAACATGGAGGGAGAGTGGATGAGATGATTTCTGAAGGCTCTCCCAGCTCCAACATTCTATATTCTATGGTTCCTTCTAATTTCAACAATATTAACATCTACATTGTAAGTTCTCTTCCAACATCCCAGTTCCAGCACACTACCCCCGACCCCTGCCAAGCACCAATAATATCCCATGTTCCCTTTTACTTCTAATAGCTTCTCAGTTTTCTTCTTGCTGTAAAATTCCACACTCTAAGGTCCCATTGAGCTTTCCTTCAGATAGTTCTTCCTGTTTTATAATCAAATGGGTTTTAAAAAAATAATAGTAGAATTATAAATCAACAACAGAACACACATACAGTCAGTAAAGTTTGAAGAAAATATCTGATAACTTCCATCTCCAATCTTACCTCCCAAGAGTCCAATACAAGCATTGATGTCAACATTTCTTAGAGTGGGTGATATTTTCAATGTATCCTAATGCATCATGCCATTCAGGGCCATGCATTAACAAGTCCAGCTTGACAGTCTCTGTTTCCGTGACAGGAAACAAATGTTGGCAGGGAATAAAATTGCAGGAAATAATTTGGGGATGAAGTGATTTCACACTTTTACTCACCAATCAACTTCACAAAAAACAACTTTGTTATATTTTCTACAGGGCCATGGTGGCAATAGCTTTGGCAGAAGAATGCATGTGGGTGTAAAGGGGGCAGGGATTGGGGGGAGGATTACTAAACTCTGGGTATAAAAGGTTTCAAAAAGGAGAATTTTGGGGAGAGAAGAATCCTTGGGATTAGGGGAATGTTTAATCTAAATTTTTCCTTCCTTTTTTTTACTTATTTCTGAAGGGGAGGAGTCTTACATTTTACAATCAACAGAGTATACTTAGGAAATATTTCTGTGGACCCACCTTAGTGTGGTATTATAGAATGATAAAAGAATGATTCTGTCAGTAACTAGTGACACGACCTCTCTGTACTCACATTCCTCTCCATGCCAAGAGAATGGGCTAGACTAACTTGGATTAATTCTCAGTGTCATTTAGCGACCCAAGAGGTCTATAAGGTCAAAATTATTTTTGTAATCATACTGACAGGGATTATTTTTTAATATGGTAAATATGATAGATATAATCAGCACCAAAGCTCTTTGCAGTCTTCAATAATTATAAGTTATAAAGCATCCTGAGATCAAGAAATTTGAAAACGTCTGGATTAAAAAATGCCGAAGATCATGTCCAGATCTGACATTTTTGACCTCACTCATTCTGTACTACTAAGTTTTAAGGGGAAACCTGCTAAAATAAATTCTTGAAAACAAGTCTGTGAGAAGGCTGTTAATTCTCCTCTATTGGAGCAGATTACTCCAGTACTATCTGGAGATACCTTAAGGTCATTGTCCAAAAATCCAGTAAAGAACTCTCCATGGACCTTGATATAGAAGTGTTTGGTCTCATGTATTTACTTCTAGGAGATTCACTCAAGTCATCACTCAAGAACTACTAACTCTTAACTTACAAATTTTCAACCAATATCCTCCAATAAAATCCTATTCTCCCACCTCATGCTGACCCTGATCAAGTCCTAACAAAGTAGAAGTATGAGTTCAAGATCTTCTGTTGTTTTTACACACACACACACACACACACACACACACA
>JAQQSK010008712.1:0-13393 GCA_028658325.1 Potorous gilbertii
GCATTCTTCTCCTCATTGGCTTTTTGAACCTCTTTTGTCAATTGAGTTAGCCTATTTTTCAAGGTGTTATTTTCTTCAGCATTTTTTTGGATATCCTTTATTAAGGTATTGACCTGTTTTTCAGGCTTTTCTTGCATCTCCCTCATTTCTCTTCCCAGTTTTTCCTCCACCTGTCTAACTTGATTTTCAAAATCCTTTTTGAGGTCTTCTATGGCCTGAGCCCATTGGATATCTATTTTAGATGTTTGGGATACAGAGGCCTTGACTCTTATGTCTTTACCTGATGGTAAGCAGTTTTCTTCCTCATCAGAGAGGAAGGTTGGAATCATTTTTATCTCAAGAAAATAACCTTCCATGGTCTTATTTTTTTCCCTTTTCTGGGCATTTTCCCAGCTAGTTACTTGACTTCTGAGATTCCTTTCCACACCCACCTCAGCTCCAGATTCACCCAGCTAGTGCTTGGGGTCTGAGATTCAAATGCTGCTCCCCAGCCTCAGGGCTTTCAGTGGCAGGCCAGACGCTATTCAGGGTAAGATTATATTCAGGTTCTCAGGTTGGGGCAGGGCCACCTCCCAGGCTCGATTCCCTCAGGGGGTTTATGCAGAGTCCTTCAGTAATGGACCCCAGCTCCAACCTGCTCTGGGAGCCCCTGTCTGCTGCTGTCTCCCCTGCTGCCTCGCAAAGAGGCCTGAGTTATGGGGACACCCTGCTACCCTCTTGGCTAGGTCAGAAATCTCTCTCACTGACCTGTAGCACCTGTGGGTGGAGGGACCTTCGCGGCCACTGGAGATTCTGTCCCTGAAGCCTGCTTGGATCTGCTCCTCTCAGTGCTGCATTGCCAAGGCAGGACTGGGCTCTGCTCTGGGTCTGCTGCATGAGGGACCTTTGGTGTCAGTTTTTCAGGGCTCTCTGGAAGAGAAATCTCCTGCACTCTTGCTCTGTGGCTTCTGCTGCTCCAGAATTTGTTGGGAGTTCCTCTTTATGGGTAATTTATGGGTTGTGGGTTCAGAGCTAGCATATGTGAATCTTTCTACTATGCCATCTTGGCTCCTCCCCCCTCAGTTGATATTCTTAACCTTTTTTTTTTCCAGATGAATTTTGTTATTATTCTTATTTCTGTCTCTATAAAATTATTTTTGGTGGCTTGACTGGTATGACACTGAATAAATAAGTTAATTTGGGTAGAATCATCATTTTTAGTCTCTTAATTTGGTCTTACTTGGAGCAATTGGAATTTTTTTTATTTTTTAGATCTGATCTTATTTGTACAAAGACTATTTTGTAATTGCATTCATATAATTCCTGGGTTTGTCTTGGCCGTTAGATTCCCAAATATTTCATATTGTTGTGGCACCAATGTGATATTCATAGCAGCCATGAATGTGCATTGTGAATTGTGAATTCCCGAATTGTGAAATACAACAGGCTCTCCACATGGAAGATAGAAATAAAATATTTCTTCAAAAACCAGAAAGCCAAATCCCAACACCAGAAACCCAAATCCATCACAGCAACAAAGAAATTTATATGCAATAACAATGTAGTGGACAACAGCATCCTTAAGCCTTTCCCCTGCCAGATCCTTCTCACAAAGGAAAACTCACAGCTAGCTGCCTGCTTTTTCTCTCAACCTCAGTCCTGACTAGTCCGATTAACTTCCTCTCATCTCCCCTCCACCTGTTCAGCAACAACAACAGACTCATATAATTCAGGCTTCCATGTGACTCAAGCAGGTCACATTGGCTTATTAATGGATGGGAAAGCTCTTCCCATTAAGAAGAAAAAATACATTAACAATACAATTGTCCACAGTAACGTAAAATGAAATTTATTTTTCTATCTTTCACTGATGGGTTTTGTTGGTAGTGCATTGAAATACTAATGATCTATGTGGCTTTATCTAATGTCCTGAAACTTTGTTAATGTTATTAATTATTTCAGGTAGTTTTTAAATTGATTCTCTAGGGTTCTCTAAGTATACCATCATATCATCTGCAAAAGGTGATATTTTTCTTTCCTCATTGCCCATTTTAATTCTTTCAATTTTTTTCTTTTCTTTTTTTTGCTAACAGCAACATTTCTAACACAATATTGAATAATAGTGTTGAAAATTTTCATCTCTGTTTCATCCAAGATCTTATGCTTCTAACTTATCCCCATGATATATAATGATTGCTAATGGTTTGTGTAGTTGCTACTAATCTTTTTAAGGAAAACTCCATTTATTCCTATTCTCTCTAGTGTTTTTAATAGAAATGGTTGTGGTTTTTTGTCGAAAGCTTTTTCTGTATGTATTGAGATTATCATATGATTCCTGTTGATTTTTTTATTGATATGGTCAATTGTGCTGATATTTTTCTTAATATTGAACCAGCCCTGAATCCTTGGTCCAAATCTCACATGGTCATAGTGTATTATCCTTATGATAAATTAGTGTAATCTCTTTGCTGATATTTTATTCAAATTTTTGCATCAATATTCATTAGAGAGATTTGTTCACAATTACTTTGTTTTGGCTCTTCTGGTTTAGGTCTTAGCACCATATTTATGTCTTAAAAGGAATTTGGTTGGCCTTCTTCCTTGCCTATTTTTTTTTTCAAATAGTGTATATAGTATTAGAATTAGTTGTTCTTCAAATGTTTCGTAGAATTCATTTGTAAATCCATCTAGCCGTAGAGATTTTTTTTAGGGAGTTCATTAATGGTTTGCTCAATTTATGTATTTATTTATTTTAGTTTGATCCACTTATTTTTTATTTTAGTAAATAAAGCATATTCATGGTTTGGGTTTTTGAATCATGGCTATAACTGAAGAAAGCCTCTAAGCACAAATTGTTAACAGGAATAATATTATTCATGCTGGAGTGAATGCATATTCCTTATTCATGTTAAAGTAACCTAAAGAAGTAAAATACAAAGAGGTTATGATATACCTCACATTCACAGCTCACTCCAATCTAAGGCAGATCATAGAAGGATTCTCAGTGAAAACCAAGCAACTGATAAGTATTCCCCTTATCCCCAGAATGAAGAGATCAGAACTTAGTTACTTCTAGATGAACTAGGTTACTTCTAGACTGTTTAAGTCCATAAATCCTCTCCTAAAGTGAGTATTTAGGCTAATGGCATGCTACACAAAGGTTACTCCACTGAATAACATAGGACAACGTCAGAGGATCAGAAACGAGGAATTTTGATAGTTGTTTCTTCAGTTTTAGACACATATAACTCACCAATACAGCAGATGGAATGGATCCCACCTCATCAGAGGCTTAGTCCAAAAATTTCCTGTTGGCATTAGCACCAAACAAGATCCACGGACTTCCAGCATCATCTGTGGGGCTATAAAATCCAGTCTACTTTCTAGGGTATTAGAAACTTTTATTTTATGGTCCCCATTATAAATCTCAACACCCCAGCCATTTTCTCTGGCAAGGATGCCTCCTGATCAACTTGGATATCAACATCTTTTGTAGTAGGAATGTTGTACATAGGGACTGCTTTTTGCACTGCAGTCTTGATCAAAGGGAGGTATTCTTTTTTGCAATGGAAAATTATTTGTGGCTCCAGAAATTACTATAAACCCTGAAGGACCAGACCATCCAAAAGCACCTGATACCTGGTTGTATCTTTCACTACCTTGGAGAGTCTCTACTTTGCTTCATTTAATAAGTCTGAGATAATGTCATCTCTGTTTCTGAGGACTTTCAATCTTGCCTGATTCAGCAAGTTGGACATCTGAATTTTCTTCTTCTGCTCAATTTGTTTCTCCTTCTCATAATATTCCATTATCTTCAGCTTCTGTGTTTGCACAAGACAACCTTTCTTAATGTTGAACTCTTCTTCTGCCTTTGCATCTATTTCTTCAGGCTTCTATTTGCTTCCTGTTCTGTGAAAGCCATCATATGTTTAATCTGCTTTTGCATGTTAGCATCCCTGAGAGCCATGGTGATGACAGCTACTCCAACACTGAGTTGTCAGCCTCCAAGCACAGCAGAAGATGAAAACTTTAATTTATTTTTTTCAGATGAGATGATTTAAGTATTTTGTTTCCTCTTCTGCTAATCTGAACAATTAACATTTTTGTAAATATACATCCATTTAATTTAGATCACCAGATTTATTGGCATACAATTGGGAAAATGGTTCCTAAGTGTGTTCTTCAATTTTGTTTTCATTGGTGGGGAACTCATCCTTTTCATTTTTGATGCTGGTAATTTGGTTTGCTTCTTTTATTTTTTAATTTGATTAAAATTATCTATTTTATTGTTTTTACCCATAAAATAAGATCTGAATTTTATTAGTTCAACATCTTCATTATTTTAAATTTGATTAATCTCACCTTTGATTTTCAGAATTTCTAATTTGGTATTTAATTTAGATTTTTTAGTTTGTTCTTTGTCTAACTTTTTAAATTGCATGTCCTATTCATGTATCTGCTCTTTCTCTATTTTATTCTTTTAAGCCTCTAGAGAAATATAATTCCCTCTAACTATGACTTTGGTTACATTCTATAAATTTTGGTCTTTTGTCTCATTATTGCCATTCTCTTTGGAGAAATCATGATTGTTTCCATGACTTGATATTTGACTTCCTTTTCTTTTTAGGATTAGATGATTTAGTTTCTAATCAATTTTAATCTATTTTCCATGATTCTTTTTATTACATGTAATTTCTATTACTTCATGATCTGAAAAGGATGCATTTAATATTTTTGCCTTTCTGCATTTAGTTGTGAGATTTTTATGTTCTAAAGCATAGCTATTATTTGTGTAGGTGTCATATACTCCTGAGAAAAAAGTATATTCCTTTTTATACCCATTCAATTTGTCTTTTTCTTTTCCCTGTTGCCATAATATCTTTCTCTGGTAAGAATTCTTTCCTGTTTTTGCTCATTTTTTAGCCTATTTCTTGACTTTTAAAGTTATGCTATGCTCCTGGGGCACAGAAGGCACTGTCCCAAGCTTCTTTTACTAGAGGCCGAGGCCTTTTAGATGGTTTTCTGCTCTGGGTCCAAAGGTGTGGGTGGCTTGAACCCTGAGCTAAGGTGCTCTAGCCTAGTTGATCTTGTTGCTTTGGGTGTTCCAGGGCTAGATCTTTGCCTTCTGTGCTTAAACTGGAGGCCTCACAGTTGCCCCACTGTACCATCAACCTGCTAAGGCAGGACCAAATGACCTTGGTTGCTCACCTGTGCTGTGCCTAAGAGCCTCCCACTGGCTTACCTGGATACTTTCTACACTGTGCTCTCCTCCACTTTTACCAGTGAGACAAATCTTTTCTGAAGTCCTAAGTTATCTTAAACTGTAAAATTGTTTCATGTTGTCTTTGTGTAAATTTTGTCACTTTAGAATCCAAGTTTAGAGGCTTGATTTAATGTTGTTTTCAAGGGAATCTGGGAGAACTGAAGTAACTTCCTGATTTCTCTCCATCATCTTGGCACTGCCTGGCAACAGAAATCTTTCAGGGCCTTTGTAATACATATTAAGAGACCCTGAAAATTTTATGATCTTTGAGGACTAGGGCTACTCTTGGGTTTTCTTCCTGTATCCCCAAAGCCCAGCTCAACACCTGGCACATAGTATTAATGCTAGTATTTTTTTAGTAATGATGCTGAGGAGCAAGGAGGTCAGAAATAGACACAAAGAGGAAGAGGGGAGAGTAGTGTTCTGATATGAGAAATTGGAGTTGCTTTTTAGTTGGTTTGGATGCAAGTTAGTCCAAAGAGTCCTTGGATTCTTCTTGCCCTCTCTTTAGCATTTGACATTTCTGATCTTTGTCTCCTGCTAGATATTATTTCCTTCACAGTTTTCAAGATACTCACTTCTAGTCTTTCAAATATCTGTTCAACTGTTGCTCAGTTTCTTTGGATGACTTTTTAAATTTATATCATGACTAGTAAATATGTATTTTCCTAAAGATTCTATCCTGATCTGTTGTCTCTCCTCTCTCCAAGAAAAGATAATATATACTACCTTCCTTGCTAATTCCTTTAGCTCCCATGGAATCAATGATAATCTCTATGAAGACAATTCTCAGAGAGCCCAGTCCACCTTCTGGGCGTAAGTCACCTAACAGTTGTTTTTTGTACATCACAATCTGAATGTCCCATAGAATTCACAGTCTGGATATCTCATAGGAATAGCTCTTACACTGAACAAGTCCAACTCACAATTTTCCTCTCCAACCTCCTTTATTCTTTTGTCTACTGTTACCTAATTTTTCTATTACTATGGTTTCACCATCCCTCCCAGTCATCCAGGCCTGCATGTGTCTTCCTAGTACCATCACTAATCTAACATTGACAATCTATTGCAAAATTTTTTCTTTTCTCCCATTAAAATGTCTCTTGTATATGGTCATGTCCTTCTCTCAACTCACACCCAACTGTCCTGGTTCAGAACATTATCACCTCATATTTGCAGTATTGTGATAACCTTCTCATGAGTCTTCTTGATTCAAGTTTCTTACCACTCCAATCCATTTAGCTAACAAAGTGATTTTGTTTTCTTTAAGCATACCTCAGTCCATATCATCAACCCCAAGCCACTTACATTCAGTAAGCTACAATGGCCCTCTATTATCTTGAGGATCAAGCATAATCGCTTCTGTTTGTGATTTAAAGCTCTTCATAGCCTGACAAGGAGATGGAAGGAGGCAGATTGTCCTGTTAAGTGTTTCGAGAGGTAACTCTACAGCACCATGAGTCCTAGGGTCAATGTATTTCCATGTATTCTGAGACTCAAAGGCAGCCATAACAAAAACACATTCCCTTTTTCATGATTTTTTCAATCCCTCCCCACACCCCTTTGTCTAAGCTTTTCTTATTTCCAGAGGTATGAGGAAGGGAGCTAGTGCATTTCTAAATTTAGTGAAGCTGTGATTCTGGATTCTTACTTGCAATCTATGTTTCTATATATTTTCTTTTTGTTATTGTTCAGTTATGTCTGACTTGTCATGACCCGATTTGTGGTTTTCTTGGCAAAGGTATTGTAATGGTTTGCTATTTTCTTTTCTCGCTCATTTTGTAGATGAGGAACTGAAGCAAATGGGAATAAATGACTTGTCCACAGAGCTACTAAGTGTTTGAGGCTAGATTTGAATCCAGAAAGATGAATCTTCTTGGTCCCGAACCCAGGGCTCTATCTACTGCACCACCTAGTATGTTTATGTGTGTTTGTGTGACACACAATATTAGGTATGTGCATGTGTATGTGTGTGTATATATATATATATATATACACATATTTACACATGCATATATATAAATCCATATATATATAATAGATCTGTATCTATTTATGATATTTTTATATCTTTGGGCATCTTAGATGGACAATACCAACAGAGACTTTCCATAGTCATCCATCAGCACACTTATTCTTTCACTACCCTCAGAAGAATTGAATGCAAGACTTCTCTATTTGTAGATATTTCTTATACCTCAGAACCAGATCAAAAAAACTGAGGGAAAAAAAGGAAGGGAAGTTTCAACTTTTTTTTTTTTTGCATTTGAAGTCCTGAGACAAGTATGACAACAATGAACAATGGTTCTCAAGTCAGAGAAAATGAATTCAAATTTCTGTTCTGATACTTACCCGTGTGACTTTGGGGAGGTCATTTAAATTCTCTGGGCCTTAATTTATTCCTATGTAAGATGACAGGTGTGGGGCAGAAAATTAAGGATTCAATGACCTCCCATTTCCTTTCCTGTCTTAGATTTGTTTTCTGTGGCTACCCTGATTGAACATAGACCTGTCCTTTTTTCTCATTTCCCATGTCTTACCCTTCCTTGTCTAAGCACTTTGTCCCTTTCCTTCTCCCTAAATCTCTCTTCTTTCTTCCCCAAGATTCTCAGCATGATAGACTAGAGGTCATTTCCTAACCTTAGTCTTTTCTGCTTTATGCCCACATTATTGTGTTTTGTTTTACTTGATTGTAAGGTCCATAAACAACACTCAGTCTATTTTTTTTTGGCACTCAGGGACAATGCCATCCAGTACACACTGGCACAGAAAGCAAGGAACAACTGACTGATTTTCTAATGGACTCAGGCAAGGGAAAACTGACAGCATAGGATTAACCTGGTAAAATGTAATCAAGGGAAGCAGATAAGGCCTCAACTCTATTTGATGAGGGCCCGGGAGTACATGAAACTCCAGCTGTTTGAATCCTTTAAAAAATTATGTGAAAGGCAGTCTGTGTGAGTGATACCTGGCTTCAGGGGGAACTATTTATAAGGCAAGTAAGTATATGTAATGAGATAAATCACAGTATGAGGCAAGCAAAACATGATTTCAAAATCTTGGGTTGTAAAAATAATAATTTACCATTTATATCTAGGGATCATGTAAAAACAAGAAGAATACACCCATGCATAGATAGATATATATTATTAGTCACCACACACTTTTAAATGCTTCTGACACAGATAGTATGGATCCTAATCACTTCTATTGGAATAACTTGCCCATTGGCCTCTCTTCCTCAACTCTCTTCTTATTCCAATCCATTCTCCAATTTAATTTGACAATCCAGTTCACTACATCCAATTTGACATACCTGTCAGGCTGATGATTTTAAAGCCCAGGCATGACCACATTATTCAGTCAACCCCAGTAGCTTCTTTTTATGTTCAATATCAAATATAAAATCTGAATTTTGACTTTTTAAGTCCTTTATAGAGAGTTGTTTTTGTCCTTCATTTTTGAAGAAGAACATGACATCAGGGAAATGATGACATGATTTGAAGTTTGACTTTGATTGGAGTGAGGGAGGGTTGTGCAAGGTCATCAGCCTTACTTTCTCCTCCGAAGCCATTTTGGTCCAGTTGCCAGGTATTCATCTGCAAGTAGTCCAAAAGAAATGATACAAATATCATGGAGCCACAGTCAGGAAAGCACATGATTTAGCAGCTTCTGTATTAAAGGATCTAAGGAATTGTAGTATGATATTCTGGAGGGCAAAAGAGCTGGGAGTACACCAAGAATCACCTGCCCAGAAAAACTGAGTATAATCCTTTAGGAAGGAAATGGATGTTCAATGAAATAGAGGACTTTGAAGAGTTTCAGATGAAAAAACCAAACTTGTATAGAAAATTTGATTTTCAAAAAAAAATGCAAAAGAAGCATAAAAAAGTAAGCAGGAAAGAGACATTATAACCAATTCTGTAAGGTTAAACTGTTTATAATCCTACAAAAATGATACTTATGACTGGCAAAACCTTTCTCCTTTTTAGGGCAGTTAGAAGGAGTATAAAAGGACAGAAAATAGAGGTGTGAGTTGAATGTGGTGGTATGATTATCTAAAAATATACATAAAATTAAGGAATGGGAAAGAAGAATATGACATAAAAGAGATCTGAAAAAGGTTTTATAGTTGAATGGTAAATGAGGAAAGGGGAGAGGGGAACATACGAACTTTACACACATTAGTATTGACTCAAAGAGAGAATAATATACACACTTAGTTGGGTGTAGAAATCTATCTTATCATACAGGAAAGTAAGAAAGGAAGGGGATAAAAGAAGTGGGGGGAGAGCTGATAGAAGAGAGGGAAGTTTGGAGGGAGTAAGAGTCAGAAGCAAAACACTTCTGAGAATGAACAGTTAAAAGGAGAGAATGTGATAAACAGGAAATAGAATGGAGGGAAATACATAAATGGTAGTTATCAATATGAAAAATAATTACAGTGAATTTCTCTGATAAAGACTTAATTTCTCAAACATATAGAAAATCTAGTCAAATTTATAGAAATAAGAGCCATATCTCAATTGATAAATGGTCAAAGCATATGAACTGGCAGCTTTCAGATGAAATAATCAAAGCTATTTATATTCATATAAAATATGTTCTAAGTCACTATTGATGATAAAAATGCAAATTAAACCAATTCTGAACCCCATCCCTGTCAAATCAGCTACTATGACAGAAAAGGAAAATGACAAATATTGGAGGGGAAGTGTGAAAAATAAACACTAATGCACTATTATTGAGGTTGTATACCAATTCAACCATTCTGCAGAACAATTTGAAATTATCCCAAAGGGCTACAAAACCATGCATACCCTTTGACAAAGCAATATCACTGCTAGGTCTGTATCCCAAAGAGATTTTTTAAAAAAGGAAAAGGAACTATGTGTATGTAAATATTTATAGCACCTTTGTTAGTGTTGGAAAAGAATAGGACACTGATGGGATGCCCATCAAATGGGGAACATCTAACAAAGTTGTGGTATATAATTGTGATGGAATATTACTGTACTTTAAAAATGATGAGCAGGATAATCTCAGAAAAACAAACAGTATGGAAAGACTTATATGAAGTGATGTAAAATAAAATGTGCAGAAACAGAACAAGGTACACAATAACAACAATATTGTATGATAATCTACTATGAATAATGTAGCCATTATCAGCAATGCAATGATCCAACACAATTTTGTAGGAATTATCTGTCTGTCTCCAGAGAAATAACTTGTAGAGCCTGAATGTAAAGGAAAGATACTTTTTCTTTATTTTTTTTTTTAGTTTTTGTCTGTTTTTTTCTTTCACAGAATGACTTCAATGGAAAAGTGTTTTGCATGACTACACATCTATAACCTATGTCAAATTACTTTCCTTTTCAATGAAGGGGGAGGGAAGTGAGGGAGAGAATTTGGAACTCAATATTTGAAAAAAAGAATGTTAAATTGTTTTTACATGCAATCGGGGAAAAACATTATATTAGGAAAAAGGAACTCCTAGTCTATTTGTTACAGTATATAAGAAACCTGCTTTCAGATACCTAGAGTTTTAAAGTTCTTACTGTCATTTTAGGGAGTCTCATGGCCTTCTGCAGATGTAGTTCAAGGGAATGCAGTCGGATTTCTGACAGAAAGTATAGGGCTAGGCTGATTCCTGCTCCCAAGCAATGAAGATCCTTTGTCAGATGAAAAAGAAAAGAAAGGGTGGGGGAAGGGAGTAAAGCAAGGGGAGATTGGAGGGAGAGAAGAAAAGAGTCCTTGTGTTTGTTTACTGTGAAGGTTTTTAAAGTGTTATTTCATAATCACAATCTAATGGTTCCTGTCCAATAAAACACCAACTAAACTTTAAACCAAAGGAAAAGAAAAGAAAGAAAAACATATATGCAACCTAGCCATATATGACTATTATACAGTGAACACATAGGGTTCCTTTTCTGCTAATTAGTTTTCAGAATACATAATATTAATTTGTTTATTTTGAGGAGGCAATCAGGGCCATGAAACTAGTAAGTCTCTAGTTCAGATTTGAATACAGGTCCTCCTGACTCCAGGAGGAGTTCCTTGTACCTCCTGTCTGCCCCAGAATATACAAGATTGATAAAAAGGCAACATGGTATATTGAATATGGCTCCAGTCCTGGGGTCTGGAGAGACTGGATGTGGGTCCTCACCCTGATAGGTACTGGTTGTGTGAGGTTGGGAAAATAACTTCTTGCCTCACTGTCCCAGGCAACTATGATTTTAAATTAGAAAATAAAATGAATGTCTGAGTTGGCAGAGAGACTTAACATGCTGGGGAATTTATATACTAATACCTCAGATCCAGACCCCTCCCAACTAAAGTAGATAGATAGAGAAAAAGATAAATATACACTATCTCTCTGTAGAAAGATAATAGATACTGCATTATGAAGTAGGCTATCTTTAAGACAATCCTCTTAGCAGTAACTTCTTTTAATTTTCTCTAAATTAAGAGATAATTAGCTTTATGCAGAACATCTTCACTGTACATGAATTTTCCATCAGATTGTTGCCTGATATATTAGACCATTAATATATAATTATTGGATCTGATATTTTTTTGCTTCTTAATCTTTTGTTTTCTGCCCAAATTTTACATAAGTACATATTTTAATTGAAATAAATGATAAAATAGGGCATTTTAGAAGAAATCCTTCTATAACTTGTCCCCTTCCTGCCTTTTCATCCCTCTTAAATATGACTCCTCCTGATGAATTCTGTGGCCCAAAGACGCTAGCCTCCTTTCTATTCCTTGCACATGACACTTTATCTCTCAGTTGTATACATTTTAAATGTATGTTCCCTATACTTGGATTCTTTCCCTCATCTTTGTTTCCTGGCTTCCATGGTTTCCTTCAAGTCTTAACTAAAGTCCTAATTTTTGCAAGAATCATTTCCCAGTCTTAATTAATTTTAGTGCATTCTTTCTGAGATTCCTCTAATGTAACTTCTGTCTATGTATACATATGTATATCTGTGCATAAATACATATGTATAATTATGTGCATGTATAAATATGTATATATGTATGTGTGCATATATGTATTTGTAGATTATACATCTATCTATAAAATATTGTTTGCAAATACTTGCTTGCATGTTATCTCTTCCATTAGACTGAGATCTTGAAGGATAGGTCTTTTTACTTTTATTTTTTATTTTATTACTTTTAGGAACAAAATTTAGAAAAATTTTTATCTTGGGAGTAGAAACACTCACATATGCTAGCTCCAAACCCACAGCCCATGGATTTCCTCTAAAAAGAACTACCAACAAATTCTGGAACAGTGGAAGCCACGCAGCAACACAGTGAAGGAGATTTCCATTCCAGAGAGCCCTGAAAAACCGACCCAAAAGGTCCAACACGCACTGGACAGGAACGGAGCCCTGTCCTGCCCTGGCCACGCAGCACTGAGAGGAACAAGCAGATCCAACCAGGCTTCAAGGATGGAATCTCCAGTGGCTGCGAAGCTCTCTACACCCACAGACTCACAAGTCAGTGAGAGAGGCTGAGAGGCGAGTGGGGTGTCTCCATAACTCGGGGCCCCTTGGAAGGCAGCAGCAGAGGCAGCAGGTGGCCAGAGGCTCTCAGAGCAGGCAGGAGCTCAGCAGCAGCTCCATTACAGAAGGTCTCTGCATAAACACCCTGAGGGAACTGAGCCTGGGAGGTGGCCCTGCCCCTACCTGAGCACCAGGAATTAAGCTCCCATTGAATAGCAGCCAGGCCTGCTGCCAAAAGCCCTGAGGCTGGGGAGCAGCATTTGAATCTGAGACCCCAAGCACTGACTGGGAGAATCTAGGCCAGGGGTGCAGACGACTCTCAGAAGTCAAGTAACTGGCTGGGAAAATGCCCGGAAAAAAATAAGACCATAAAAGGTTATTTTCTTGGGGAACAGATGATTCCAACCTTCCTCTCTGATGAGGAATAAAACTGCTTACCATCATGTAAAGATATAAGAGTCAAGGCCTCTGTATCCCAAACATCTGAAATAGATATCCAATGGGCACAGGCCATGGAAGAGCTCAAAAAGGAGTTTGAAAATCAAGTTAGACAGGTGAGGAAAAAACTGGGAAAAAAAATGAGAGAGATGCAAGAAAAGCATGAAAAACAGGTCAAAACCTTAATAAAATA
>JAQQSK010008713.1:0-13393 GCA_028658325.1 Potorous gilbertii
GAGAGTCCTCTCCATCCCCCTGGTTTAGATCCGCTGAGCTAGTGCTTGGGGTCTGGGATTCAAATGCTGCTCCCCAGCCTCAGGGCTTTTGGCGGCAGGCCTGAATGCTCTTCAATGGGAGCTTATCTGCTGGTTCTCAGGTGGGGGCAGGGCCGCCTCTCAGACTCAGTTCCCTCAGGGGGTTTATACAGAGTTCCTTTGTAGTGGAGCTGGGGTGGAGCTCCAGCCCGCTTTGGGAGTCTCTGGCCGAGCTGCCTCAGCCTCTGCCCCAGCAGCCGCTTCCCAGGGGGTCCGAGTCCCGGAGATCCCCCGCTCCCCTCTCAGCCCGTCTCTCTGACTGACCTGTGAGTCTGTGGGTGGTGGGACCTTCGCAGCCACTGGAGATCCAGGTCCGTGACGCCTGCTGGGCTCTGCTCGCTCCTCTCAGCGCCGCGTGGCCGGGGCGGGGGAGGGGAGCGCTCGACAGGACAGGGCTCCGCTCCCGTCCCGGGGTACCTTTGGGGTCGGTTTTTCAGGGCTCTCTGCAACGGAAATCTCCTTCACTGTGTTTCTGCGAGGCTTCCACTGTTCCAGACTTTGTCAGGAGTTATTTTTACAGGAAATCTATGGGCTGTGGGTTCGGACCTAGCATAGGTGAGTCTTTCTACTCCGCCATCTTGGCTCCGCCCCCCAAGGTGTTATTTTCTTCAGCATTTTTTTGGGTCTCCTTTATTAAGGTATTGACCCGTTTTTCATGCTTTTCTTGCATTTCTCTCATTTGTTGTCCCAGTTTTTCCTCCACCTGTCTAACTTGATTTTCAAAATCCTTTCTGAGCTCTTCCATGACCTGAGCCCATTGGATATCTATTTCACATGTTTGGGATACAGAGGCCTTGACTCATATCTTTACCTGATGGTATGCAGTTTTCTTCCTCGTCAGAGAGGAAGGTTGGAATCATATTGCAAAATAAGCTTCAATGGTCTTATTTTTACCCCCCTTTTCTGGGCATTTTTCCAGTCACTTACTTGACTTCTGAGAGTCCTCTCCACTCCCGCGTAGGTCTACCCAGCTAGTGCTTGGTGTCTGAGATTCAAATGCTGCTCCCCAGCCTCAGGGCTTTTGGCGGCAGGCCTGGATTCTATTCAATGGGAGCTCAGGTGGGGGCAAGTTCTCCTCCCAGGCCCAGTTCCCTCTGGGCATTTATGGGGAAACCTTTTGTAATGGAGCTGCTGCTGAGCTTCCGCCTGCTCCGGGAGCCTCTGGCCACCTGCTGCCTCTGCTACTGCCTCTGCCACTGCCTCCCGAGGGGCCCTGAATCCCGGAGACACCCCGCTCCCCTCTCAGCCCTTCCAGATGTCACTCTCACTGACCTGTGAGTCTGTGGGTGGAGGGAACTTCGTGGCCACTGGAGATTCTGTCCCTGAAGCCTGCTTGGATCTGCTCCCTCCTCTCAGTGCTGTGTGACCAAGGCAGGGCAGGGCTCTGCTCCCGTCTGATCACGATGAACCTTTGGGATCGGTTTTTCAGGGGTCTCTGGAACGGAAATCTCCTTCACTGTGTTGCTGTGTGGCTTCCACTGTTCCAGAATTTGTTGTTAGTTCTTTTAGAGGAAATCCATGGGCTATGGGTTTGGAGATAGCATATGTGTGTCTTTCTACTCCGCCATCTTGTCTCTGCCTCCTGGATATGAATTCTTTAAGGTCTAAAAGAAAGGGAAAAAGATAGCTGGGACAAGTTTGAGCGTATTAACACTTTTTTAGAGGAAAAAGTTCAGAAATATCAATATTGCCTCATATTACTTGGTTAGTAATGGCATAAAGTGTCACTGCCTTAGGAATAGAGATTATGCTTCTTCAGTGTATTTACATGTCTTAGAACAGGCATAGAAAAATGTTGTCCTCTTGCCAGCATATTTCTCAGTGAAGTAATGCTTAATTTGTACTGATGATCTAACTGTATAATATGGCTGCATGTAGCAGAACTTCTCAGATTTTAGAAAATCAAGAAAAACAACAAAAAGAATAAAAAAAAATTAAGAACAAAGCTAAGGGATCCTAAAGAAATAGACATATTCAAATGCAGTGATTTAACACAAAAATAAATAAGATCTCTTATCTCACCCATATTTCATTGACCTTGAAGGGCTTGAAGAAGCCAGTTGTTCGCCTGGTGTTAGTAATCTTTAAAAAGAGAGAACAAAATTATCTCCTTTGGAATTTGGGGGACTTAAAATATGAGCATATTCGGAGACCCTCTTTATGTCTGCCAAGAGGTCAGTACCAATGATTATAACATTAGGGGAGTATAGTTCTAGTTTTCCTAACAATTAAAAAGGAATTTCCCTAGAGCTGACAGTATATTTTTGCAGAGAATGTTAGCCTGGGAAATCTGGTCCCCAAAACATTAAACATAAAGCCAACTGGGATTAATTAAATGTTCTCTTTGAGAATGTGGCATTAAGGCAAATGTCCATAATGAAAAGTGTTTTTAAAGGTTTATAGTCTAATTTAACTTATCTAAGTTAATACTTTCTCTCTTTACCTTGAAATCTGAAGTAGACATAAAAGGCTGTAAATGACCTCTGCTTATCTGATTATGTGTGTGTGTGTGTGTGTGTGCGTGTGTGTGTGTGTGTGTATGTGTGTGAAAGTGAGTGTGTCTTTTCTTCTACAAACCGTAGGTACTTCTTGGCTTCCTTTTTTGTTTTTTTAAAGTGAAAGTTCTCCTACAACAGGCAGTATGGTGGTATAGTGTATTCATGGCTAACTTTATAATCTGGAAAGACCTGGGCATGTCATTTATCCCCACTGTATAAATTTATTCAAGAAAATATTCAGTTCAACCACAGATAAACTCCAACAATCCTTTCAACACTTTTTAGCACTATTCTGATAAAAGTGTTTTACAAAGTGATGGCACATTTGTACATAATCCCCTATTACTAGAGAGGCTAAATCTCAAGCCTGCTTGATTTTGGGGAGAGGGGTAGAGTATCAGAAGGACAGTAAGGATACTGAAGAATTGTGATTCTTCTAAATTTTTCATTTCAATAAGAAATCTTATATGTTGACCATCAGATTCTTTGACATCTTGTTCCTTTGAGCCTCCATTCTCTTCTGTGGTTCCAAGAAGTTGTAACATGTGCGGCATTCACACCTCAGTAAACCATCTTTGTAGATGGCCTAGACCTGGTTTGAGGGTGACTGCCAGGCCTCAAACCTGTAGGTGAGTTAATAAGATGTCTACCCCAAGCATATAAAGACTTACCTAAGCAGGAGGAGCAGATGAGAACAATTTGTTCCAACAGTCACGAAAGTTCCTGAAAGTGAGAAGCAGTTAGTGCTTTATCAGACATTGAAGTCATCAAGAACATCCACTGTATCATAGGCCACTGCCAGTGGTCTTGACTTTTGTCTTGCCATTGGATTTTAATGACTCTGGAAGAGAGAGTGAGCCTGACATATGCAACTCTTTTTCACTGAACTCCAATTCACAATTTGACATAACATTTTCCCATAATCCTTCATGAATAATGGTGTCAAAAGCCTTGATGAAATCTGAAAATGTTGTGTACAGACCTCTGTTCTTCTCCTGGAATTTTTCCTTTTTTGAACATTTGTGAAGCCACATTAGCTCTCAGATAGATGGCCATCTTTCAGGTGAAGGATCACTCTATTAAAGAAGACTTTGACATGAATCTTGTCAGCAATGACTAAGAGAGAATCATGCAATGACTAAGTCAACAATGACTAAGAGCAGGAAAATCTATTCCCTTTACCTTCATAGAGATGGACAATGGAGGCATCCTTGAACTCCGGAGGGATAACCTCCTTTTCCTATATAATCTGGAAAATTACAATCAGCTCTTGTATGTGAAATGGACCCCCTTACTTGTAAAACTCAACTGGAATAGAATCAACACCAGGTGCTTTGCCACACGAAAGAAACCTTATGGCATTCAAAACCTCTTCAGCAGCTGGAGTTTCAGTTATACAGGGATTGACTTCAACCTAAGGTAAATAGTCAATGACTTAAGCATTGACTAATCATGGTCTGTTGAGAATATTATGGAAATATTTAGCCCATTTCACTATGATCATGTCGTCATCACTAATCAATGTGGCTCCAGCAGCACTGAGTACCTATGATGCACTATAGGTCTTTGCCCCATTAACAGCTTTCAGGGCATCATAAAAGTTCTTTGGATTGGGACTATCATCATAAAATTGAATTTTATCTGTCTTCTTACCGAGGCAAGAATTCTGCATTTTTCTCAGTTTTGTTTGTACTTTGCTTTTTCTGGAATTAAATGCTGACTATTTCGAGACGGATGAGCTATCCTGCTGGGAAATCCTATGGAGTTCTCATTTTTCATTTAGCAGCACCTGAATTTCCTCATCATTTTCATCCAACCAGTCTTGATGTTTGTGAGTATTCAGACTCAAATGAGCAAATGCAGTGCTGTACAAAAAATCTCTGAAGGCTGCCCACTCCTTTTCTGTTCTCAACTTTCCCTCCAAGTTAGCCAACAAGTTGTTCCCTCTCAGAGAAGAACCCTAATTTGTCGATGTTAATTCTTCTTGTAGTCATTTTGCCTTGGGGGTGTCACTTTGGTTGAATATGAATGTTTAGCTTGGAAAGGATAAGTCTATGATCAGTCCAGCAGTCTGCACCACACATTGCTTTCATCACTCTCACATCAACTCTATCTCTTCTACTTAGAATCATATAGTCTACTACATGTCAATGTTTGCTGTTTTGTCCATGTTTTACCAATGTCTTCCCAATGCTCCCACCAGATGAAACCTTAAGGCAAAGAAAAATTTTATGAAGGCCTAGGGACCCTAATCATCAATGTGCCAAAAGAGGACAAGCTTATGATTCTGGGTGAATGTAATCAGACTACCAGATTTGGCAGAGAGTCCTAAGGAGGAATGGAGTTGGAAACAACAAAAGCAATGGTCACTTACTACTGAAGACTTGTGCATCTTATGATCTTCTCTTCACCAACACAATCCTCCATTTACCTAAATAGAATACAAATTCACATACAAGCCAAGACATCCCTCCCGTGTCACTGGTCCTCTTAGAAAACAAACAACAAGCAACAGCAATATGAAGGTTGGTGATAAGTATTACATACTAAAAGGTGAATGATGCATTTAGAACAATATAGAGGGGTGGAGCCAAGATGGCAAAGTAAGAGCAACTACTCACCATGCTCTTAAACAAACTCCTTCAGATACTTCTAAAAAGAAAATCTGACCAGTTTTTGAAGGTGCAAAATCCAATAGGAGACAGATTGTGGCAGATTCACTGACCAGGACAAACTGGAAGGTCTACAGGAGGGACATGTTCCACGGCGGCCAGGAGCATACAGCACATAACACAGTGCATCCCAGCCACAGCCAAGCAGGAAAGTCCTGGGGTGGTCTAAGGCAGCAGAAACATGGCAGAATAGCAGCCCAGGGTGGAAGTCCAGTAGAGCTAAGTGAGTGAGAGCCATGGTACCCCAGGTATCAGGAGCACCTGCTCCTGAGACTATCAGACCACAGATAAAATGTCTGTAAGTCACCTAATCTAACTTCTGGGAGTCAAAATGGTGAAGTTACACGTAAATACTCCCTTTGTTGGTCTTGAAATAACCATAAAATATTTCCCCAGAAAAACCCTAGATCAGTGGGATCAGCAGAATGGGCAAACACCCTCATAGAACGTGAGGCTAGGAAAATCACTAAGGAATATTCCTCTTACTGTGACAGAGGAATGTTGCTGTCCCAGATATCCCCATCTTAGTGAACCAGGAGGACATCTGGAGATCCAGGGGGGAGGAACCTTCCAACCACCAACACCAGGACCCCAGGCATGTCTCAGCAAACTAGGGGAAATGGAAAAATACTAGGGCAGCTGAGATAACCAAGCGCATAGCTTACCATTTCTCTTGCTTAGCTAAGGCGATCTCCCATGATCAGTCCACTTCTTTTCCATACTTAACAAACTAGTTCCAGGGTTAATCTGGGGAAACACAAAAACAGACTTCACTTGGCCCCTACGTTCTTAAACCAGTCATCTCAGCAACAGGTTCTTTAGCCTCTAGCTGAAAGAACCAGAGGTCACAATACACAAAACATCATTATCATGAGTAGGAAGCAAAGTAGGAAGGAAAGGATCATAGAATCTTTCTGTGAGGACAAGGACTAAAACACAAATACCAAAAAGGTGGTTAATGAAACTCTACTCCCATCTGGAACATCAGAAGGGACTATGAACCGGTTTCATACACAAAGAGCAGTCTTCGAAAAGCTGAAGAAGGAAAGAGAAGAAAAATTGGCCAATGATTTTAAAAGTATGAAAAAACAATTCACTGAAGACAGTAGCTCTTTAAAAAGGAAAATTGAATAAATGGAAAAGGCAGTACAAAAACTAACTGGAGAAAATAATTCCCTAAAAGGAATAATTGGACAGATGAAAAAGGAAATGCAAAAGTTAATGGAAGAAAACAATTGGATAGAAATTAGAAATGGTCAAGTAGAAGGTAATGACTCTATGAGACATCAAGGATCCATCAAACGAAATCTAAAGAATGAAAAGTTAGAAGAAAATGTAAAGTATCCAAGTGGAAAAACTACTGACCTGTAAAATAGATCCAGGAGCGAAAATTTAAGAATTATTGACCTACCAGAAAGCCATGATGAAAAAAGAGTCTGGATAATACCTTCCAAGAAATCATCAAGGAAAACTGAACAGAAGTGCTAGATCCAGAGGACAAAATAGTCATCGAAAGAATCCACTATTCACCTACCAAAAGGGATCCAAACTAAAAGCACCAAGGAATATCGTTGCCAAATTCTAGAACTATCAAGTGAAGGAGAAAATACAACAGGCAGCCAGAAAGAAACCATTCAAATATCGAGGAGCAACAGTCAGGATCACACATTGCAGCTTCTAAATTAAAAGATGAAAGGAATTGGAATACGATATTCTATCAGGCAAAGGAACTGGGACTACAACTAAGGATCAATTACCCAATAAAGTTCAGCATAACATTTCAGGGCAAGGAGATGGACATGCAGTGAAATAAGGGATTTCCAGACCTTTCTGATAAGAAGAGCAGAACTCAATAGAAAATTTTATCTTCAAATGCAGGTCTCAAGAAAAAAATAAAAAGATAAACAGAGGAAAAGAAAAATTTATTACTCAAAACGGGTAAATTGTTTATCTCTCTATAAAAGAAGATGGTACTTGTTAATCTTGAGAATTGTATATCTATTATGAAATATAAAAAGGATTTACCTAGACAGAGGAAGTGGGGATAAAGTAAATGATGTGATGATAAAGATGTGATTTAGGCATGTAAATGGATTGTAACAGAAGATGTGAAAAGGAGGAAGCAGAAAATGGTAAATCACATCCCAGGAAGAAGTACAAAATTATATTACAGTAGATAGAAAGAGGGAGGGTGATCAATATTGTTTGAGAAGTACTCTCATCTGATTTGGTTCAAGGAGGATACACCAAAATTAATTAAGTATATAAATCTAACTGGTTCTATAAGCAGTAGGAGGGGAAGAGAAAAAGAAAGAGAGAGGGCAGGCTTAAAGGGAGGGAAGAAGTAACAAGGGTAAAGAGGAGTAAAAGGGAGTGAGACTGAAAGAAGTAAGGGAAGACTGCAAGAGGTGGTAGTAAAAAAATAAAACTATTGTAGAGGAAGAGGGAGAACTAAAAGCACAAATGGTGGGAAAGAGGATGGAAGCAAAGACACAGATAGTAATCATAACCATGAAAGTGAATGAATGAACTCTCCCATAAAATGGAGATGGATAGCAAAATGGATTAAAAGCAATAATATGTTGTTTACAAGAAAGACATTTGAAACCGGGGGATACACACAGGGTAAAGGTAAAAGGTTGGAGCAAAATGTATTGCACTTCAGCTGAGGTAAGAGAGGCAGGGGTAGCAAAACAAAAGCAGAAATAGGTCTAACCAAAAGAGATAAGGAAGGAATCCATATCTTTCTAAAAGGCACCATAGAGAATGAAGCAATATCATTGCTAAAGACATATGCTTCAAGTAGTATAGCATCAAAATTCTTAGAAGAGAAGTTAGGGGAGTTACAGGAAGAAATAGAAAAACTATAGTAATGGGGGACCTCAAACTCCCCCTCTCTAAACTTGATAAATCTAACCATAAAATAAACAAGAAAAAAGTTAAGGAGGTGAATAAATCTCTGGATAATGTCGATATGATAGATCTCTAGAGAAAATTGAATGAAGATAGAAAGGAATATACATTTTTCTTAGCAGTACATGGCACCTATACAAAAATTGACCATGTACTAGGGCATAAAAGCCTCACAATCCAGTTCAGAAAGGCAGAGATAGTCAATTCATTCTTCTCAGATCACAATGCAATAAAAATTATATGTAATACAATGCCATATAAAGGTAGACCAAAAGTTATTTGGAAACTAAATAACCTAATCCTGAAGAAAGAGCGGGATAAACAAATCATAGAAACAATCAACCACTTCATTCAAGAGAATGACCATAATGAGACAACCTACCAAATCTTATGGGATAGTGTAAAAACATTTCTTTGAGGAAGGTTTATATCTTTGAATGCCCACATGAATAAAACAGAGAGAGAGAGAGGAGATCAATGAACTGAGCATGCAGTTGAAAACGCTCGAAAAATAACACATCGAAAATTCCCAAGTAAATACCAAATTAGAAGCACTGAAAACCAAAGGAAAGATTAATAAAGTTGAAATTAAGAAAACTATTGAAGTAATGAAAAAACTAAAAATTGGTTTTATGAAAAAGCCAATAAAATTTATAAACCTTTGGTCAATTTGATTTAAAAAAAAAAGAAGAAAATTACCAATATCAAAAATGAAAGGGGCAGTCTTCAGCTCCTCCTCACGTGCCCGGTGTTCCTCCGACCTTGTCTGCAGAGCCCAGCTGTTACTGTCATACTGTCAACATGTCTGTGGGCAATGCCAAGGTTGGATACCCAGCCTCCAATTTCAGAGCTACAGCTGTTATGCCAGATCGGCAGTTCAAAGACATCAGCCTTTCTGATTATAAAGGGAAGTAAATTGTGTTGTTTTTCTACCCCTTGGATTTCGCCTTCGTGTTCCCCATGGAGATTATTGCATTCAGTGATCGAGATGAAGAATTTAAGAAACTCAACTGCCAAGTGATTGGTGCTTCAGTGGACTCCCACTTCTGTCACCTTGCCTGGGTCAATATGGTCAAGAAGAATAGTGAACTGGGAGCCGTGAATATCCCATTGTTGTCTGACCCCAAGTGTACTATTGCTCAAGATTATGAGATCTTAAAGGAGGATGAGGGAATTACATTCAGGGGTCTCTTCATCATTGATGACAAGGGGATCCTTTGCCAGATCACCATCAACGACCTTTCTGTGGGCCACTCTGTAGATGAAACTCTTCAGCTTGTCCAGGCCTTCCAGTTCACAGACAAGCATGGTGAAGTGTGCCCTGCTGGCTGGAAACCTGGAAGTGACACCATCAAACCTGATGTTCAGGGGTGTATGGAATACTTTTCCAAGCAGGAGTGAACTACTCTTTGCAGCCATGGATGTCCCTGGCCATGAAGCCTGCAGACTCACTAGGTACTGTCTGCAGGATCAACTTGCTTGATCTTCCCCAAGCTTTCAACTGGAAGGCATTTGTAGTGGGAGCCCAGACAGTGTGTGGTAGCTGGGCATGCCCTCTCCTTCTTGGGCCTGCTTCATTCAGATCATTCCTCCCTTCCTTGGGGCAGCAGCCAGCCCGCTGAGCCTGCCAGCTTTCTTTCTCTTAACGACCAAGTGCTGTGTTAAAAATGTTTGTACCATAGTCACTCCATTTGGCTTCAAGCCCACCTGATGTTTTGTAGCTCTATTAAACTTGTCCCAAGAAAAAAAAATGAAAGGGATGAGCTCACCTTCAAGAAGGAGGAATTAAACAATAATTAGAAATTACTTTGCCCAACTTTATGCCAATAAATTCAACAAATTAATTGAGATGGATGATTATTTTAAAAAATATAAATTGCCCAGCTTAACAGGAGAGGAAGTTGCATAATAAAATATCCCCATCTCAGAAAAAGAAATTGAACATGGCATCAATGAAGTCCCTAGGAAAACATCTCCAGGGCCAGATGTATTCACAAGTGAGTTCTATTAAACATTCAAACAACAATTAGTTCCAATACCATATAGACAATTTGGGAAAATTGGGAAGCAGGAGTCCTCCCAAATTCTTTTTATAATTCAAATAGATTTTGATACCTAAACCAGGAAGAGTCAAGACAAAGAAAAAATTGTTGACCAATTTCTCTGATGAATATAGATACAAAGATTTTAATTAAGATATTAGGAGAAAGAATACAGGAACTTATCATGAGAATAATACATTATGATCAGGTAGGATTTATACCAGGAATGCAGGACTTTTTCAATATTAGGAAAACTATTAGCATTATTGATCATATCAACAGCAAACCTAAGAGAAACCACACGATTATCTCAACACATGCAGAAAAACTTTTGACAAAATACAACACGTATTCCTATTAAAAATATTGGAGAGCATAGGAATAAATGGAAGTTTCTTTAAAATAATAGGCAGTATCTTCCTAAAACCTTTAGTAAGCATTATATGCAATGGAAATAAGCTAGATGCATTTCCAATAAGATCAGGGATGAAACAAGGATGCCCATTATCTCCACTAACATTCAATATGGTCCTAGACATGTTAGCTGTAGAAGTACGAGAAGAAAAAGAAATTGAAGGAAGTAGAATAGGCAAAGAAGAAACTAAGTTATCACTCTTTGAAGATGATATGATGATATACTTAGAAAATCCCAGACCTTCAAATAAAAAACTACTTAATAATAAACAACTATGGCAAAGTTGAAGGTTACAAAATAAACTCACACAAATCTTCTGCATTTCTATATATTTACTATTGGGGATGTTAAGTATCTGCCCTGGCAGAACTTACCATCTAGCAGAACAGATAAGACACCGACCTGTAAAGCCCCAGGATGCAAAGAGAACTGTGAAAATGCAATAGAAAAGAGGAGGGAGGAGAGACAGAGACGGAGACAGAGACAGAGACACAGTGGATAAAGACAGAGATAGAGGAAGATGTAAGAGCAAACAAGGTGGGATTTTGGTTATTCCCCAGGTTTATGCTAACTTGTAAACATCTGAAGGATCAGGCGTGGATGCCTTACTCCTTTAAACTCTGGCTCAGTTCACAGATGTAGCATTCTTGTGCTGAGTCAAGTATACTTTTGCACCTTTTGGCTTTGAGCTAATCAGGTCCTGAACCACTTAGGTTTTGGTTCCTTCTGGCTCTGATTCTATAAGTCAAAAATCTATATATATTCTGGAATATTGATATTGTCTTGGGATTTGCTCATGGGAAAGATGCTTCGCCTGAGACTTTTTGATTTCCTGGACGAGACTCTGGGTGGCCATTCTTAAGGGGACCCCCAGCTGTGTATGTGAACCTGGATGTTGTTGCTGTCTTGGTCTGGTGATGTATTTTCTCCACTTTCAGAGTGCTGACCAGTGAATGATGTTAGATTTTCTTGATACTATGACCACTAGACATTTTGGAAGCCTGTCTATTGAATCATTCATCAAAGCTTGAGAGAGGAGACCTCTGACAGAGAGAAGAGACCTCTAATAGCAACTCTTGTGAGAACATTGGGACGCTGAACTAGAACAAAGTACTAAAGGAAAGTATGGGGTTTAGTGGAACTGGAACAGTTGTCCATTGTTTCTTACTTATTGTTAAAATTTATTGAGACCTTCCAAAGGATGAGAGGATGGAGTATGGATCTCTTCCCAAGAGTGGGAGGATGTTGTCTCCTGTAAAGCCAATGTGATACCCAAGAAGTCACTATGGACATTCATATGTATTTCCAGGGTAAATTTGCAAAATATAAACTCTTTTACTCAAAGACAAAAGCAAAATGTTTATTCAGATACCAGAAAGCCAATTACCTCACGGTAACAAAGAATTTCATACACATCACTAAAATAGGGAGCACCGCCATCCCCAAGCCTTCCCTTCCATTATGCCTCCCCACAAACAAACTCCTCTAGGCAAAATTCTTTCCTCTCTCACACATACTAGCTGTTCTCCCTCATCTCATCTCAGACTTGCTCTCTTGTGCTTTGCCTCACTCTCTCTTCCTGCTCCACCAGTTCAAGAAGCTCTTCCTGCCACCAATTCCATGTGACTCAGCCTGTGGGCTGGGCCAAAGCTCAAAACAGGTCACATGAGCCTATTAAGGGGGAGGGAAGGTCTTCAAATTACCTTAACATTGTACCTCTATCACTAGAGGTTTTGAGAAAATTTTCCTGACCCACACTGATTTAGCCTTGGAGGAGTGTTAATTGACAGAAAGGGTGATATGCTAGACCAGCCTAGAGTGGAGTAGGTAGTCACAACCTGAGTAAGGAGAAGCAGGCACAGAAAGCTGCCTGCATCGGGACCCCAGCAGGAACAAGATGAAATCCTTAGAGCAAGGTAGGAGCACTGTAGGTTTTTTTGTGTTAAGTCCTCTGGATAGATGTGGACAAAGAGGGTGGAGTTGGCTAAGGTGGGATGGGGTGGAAATGCCGTAAACCTTATTGACTTTGTCACCCTATTGCCATAAACTCAGCCTATTGCTTTGTCATCCAGTAGTCCCTCAAGCCTTGAAAGTGGGAGCTGGAGCAGTATTAGGATTTGGACTCTGGCTCACTAGACCATGTGTGCACCTGAGGGTGCCAGGTGGGAGCCTGCAACAGCATCATGGAAAGAAGGATACTCCCTAAAGGATGCTGTTTTTGATTGAGGGGATTGTAAGGTACTTTTACCTAGGGGTGGAATGTGTTGTGTTCTTTGCTACCCCTGGGGATGTGCTATTATAGGGAAAGACCCTGGTCTAGGGCACCCTGATTGTATAAATAAGTATTTTGGGACAGTACCTCTATGAGAAGCAGCTGGCTGCCCACTCAAAGATTTTGCCTCCCAAAGAATGTAGTGGTGGGTATGCTATGTTATAGTGAATGAAATATTTGGTTTTAGGACTTGTGGTTATGCCCATTGCGGGAAAGGGGAAAATTATTTTGTGTCTGTTTAAGGCCATGTGACCACCCTGGTAATAACTTGTTAATGTTATTCTTTAGATTCTTGACTCAAGTTTTAGTTTGGAGTAAAGAGAGTGCTTCTTATACTGTGAGATTTGATCCTTAAAATATCTCCTATCTTATTAATCATACAGAAGACATGGAGTCAAATATATAGAGAAAGAGACACAGAGACAGAGAGAGCTTACACGTATTTTAGATTGCTTTCTCATTATAGTGACTAAGTTTGTTGTAACATGAAGCTAAAGAAGCAA
>JAQQSK010008714.1:0-13392 GCA_028658325.1 Potorous gilbertii
GAATTGTCAAAAGTAAGAGTGAGAAATAGAAAATGAAAAAGATAGAGAGTGAGAGAGTCAGATAAATAAAAGAGAGATATACAGATAGGAATGGAAGGAGCAAGGGAAAGGAGAGACAGAGGGAGAAAGAGAGAATTCTTAATAAAATAGGAAATTATAACTACTGATGAGTATAAAAAGTATTATTTCTGTTTTTTCTTCTTAATATTTGTGATTGACTGAAAGAATCAGGCTCTCAAAATTCTTAATTATCAGATTTTTCTTTAATCATAATTTGGTATTAACACTACTAATAACACTACTAATACCACAACTATCACAACCACCACCAGCAGCACCTCTACTATTGCTACTATTACTGCTATTACTACTACTACTACTACTACTACTACTACAACTATTGCTCAGAACAATAATTTCTTGGGAGTAGAGAACATTTAATAAGGAAATTTAATTCATTGATGAAGTTGGGTATCTGCTGTAAATTTCTATCTTGCTTGCCTGACCCATTTATGTATGTGTAAGATATAAAACGTCACTCTAGTTCCTCCTAAGATTGAGGCCTGTATTTTGTTTAGCATTCCTAATTCACAAATATGAATTCATGGTAATAATAAATTAAAACTCCCACATTCTGAAATCATCAAAAATGAAATATTTTTCTATTTGTTTTGGTATAAAGTGTAAGTTCTATGTTCTTCTCCTTCAAAACTTGGTAATTTCCTTTATGGAAATATACATTATAATAGAATAGAACAGGATAGGATTGGATTGAATATATTATAAAAATATAATATAATACTGCAATTGATGGATATAGACATTTATAATTTATGTAATGTATTGTAATGCAATGTAATGTATTATACATACGCATTACATGCAAATATAAAACACATTTATATCTCTAAATATTGTATTTATAAGCTATTATTAATATGATTTAAAATTTATTTTATGTAGTTTAAGTCAGATAAAGGCATTTACTGCCTTGCAGTTAAAGGATTCCTCTCTTTGGGATCATTGAATAATGCCAGTACATAAACCCTTTATTTCAAAAAGATAGCCTGGAATAGTAGAAAGACAATTGAACTTAGAAAAAAGAAGACTCTGGTTAGAATTACAGGTGATTATATGTGATTAGAGCCAATTAGATTAGAAACTGATCTGATCAGAAATTAGAATTGGAAGGATTCAGCTTTGGCCCTTATTTCCATTGATAGACAAATTAATTGAGCTCTGTAAGCATGATTTCTTATTTCCAGAGTGAAGATAATTGTATCTGTGCCATGTGTGGCACGACTGTGTGAGGATGGAAACTGTTCTTTATAATGACTTACAGATTTCTTAAAAATTTTGGGTCTTTTATTAGCAGAGAAAAAGACTGAAAGCTCCAAGAATTTTATATTGCATTCTGTTAGATGTTATAACAGAGAACTGATTAACTTTTCCTTCCTAAATTATTGTTCAGTAAAGTCCTAACATAATTTGTTTCAATCTAGCAACTGCCAGAATCATAGATTGTACCTTTCTGCATTTATAGGGCTACAACTCTTGCTTTTAACTAATTCCTTGGATCTCTTTTGTGGGAACAATGGAAAGAGGTGAACTCTGAAATAGGAGTCACAAAGGAAGGATGAGCAGTGAGAGATGAGAAGTGATTAAAAAAAAAAAGTACTGTTGGCCTACCTTCTTCCATCTCACTGGCATTGCACCATCACAGAGGGTAAGTGACACCAAAGCAACCTACTCCTTTGTTTTAGAATCCCAGTGTCTTGGAAACTCATCAGACTTATCAGTTTCAAGTCTTTTCTCAGGTAACTAATCTCTCTTCTCAATTGACTATTAATATTTTGGGACTATGGGAACAGGGATTATGAAGACAGAGGGTGATGTGTGTTAATGTAGAAGAGGAAGGGAAATAGAACTCACTAGTCAGTGAGCAAGGACTTGACATTGATACCCTTGTGGAAACATATTCAGGACAGGAAAGTTGTCATTTTCAAATGGAAATAGAGTCTGTACTGACTTTTTCATTAATAAAAGCACCATGACCACATTTGTCCTTGTGTTATCTTTGATGGTATAGAGTGATGTGTTTGCCCAGAAGAGATGGTATAGAAGTCAAATCAGCAAGGCAAGTTTTCAAGCATTCTTAAGGGATTACAATGTGCCAGATACTATACTAAGGCCTAACAATACAAAGACAAGCAGAAAAAAAGAAACACCTGCTAATAAGATGCTTATATCCTAAGGAGGAAGACAAACTCCAAGCATGTCTTATTGAAGAAAAACCTAAATGAAACAGGGTAACCCTCGTCTTTATACTAAATTGCATTCAGCAAAGACATCTACAATGCACTGAATTAAAAGTTGGGGCTTTAGAAACCTAGAACTATGGCTAGCTCTGTCATCAGAGACATGTGAGAGTTTGAATAAGTAAGAGGTCCTAAATTTTGAGTAGCAATGGAGTTCAGAGTTTATTTAAAAATTCTGATATCTTATATCTTCTTGTAAGTTCAACCTTCTGCTTTGAAAGGGGCATGGGAGGGGGACAGAGGATAGACAATAAACAATGGAAGTGACTTGCTTAACGTCAAAAAGCAGCAATTTGAAAGTTAACTACGATGTTTCTCAAGTATTTTTAGTTTCAAAATGAGAATAACAATATATGTCCTGTCTATATCATGGTGTTGTCATTCAAAATAAATGCAACACTGGATGTGAATTATTTTATCAGTAGTCTTATCTCTCTCTTTCCCTCAGTTTCTTCTATCATCCTCATTTGCAAAGGTCTCAAACTTATTTTCATCATTCTCATCACTGAATAAAAATAATGATAACTGATATTATATTGTGCTTTAAGGTTTGTGAATCATTTTTCACTCCTTTTCTCATTAGTGTTTTATAACAGCCTCCGGTAGTAGGCATCTCTGATATTTATCCCTCTTTTGTAGATAAGGACAATGAGATTCATAGAGGAAAAGTAAGACACTCACCAACATACTCACTGCTAGTTAACTGAAGAAGCAAGCCTCAAATCCAGATTTCTGCAGACTCCAAAGACAGATATCAAATATTATTTCATCTTCCTTCATTTATTGCTTTTTGAATACTCACAAGCCAATGATTTTTAAAATATCCTCACCTGAGTCAGTCAGCAAATATTAAGCACTTGCTTTGTGCCAGGCACTGTATGCTAAGTGCTGGGAATGAAAAGTAAGGCAAAAATAGCCCTTGCCTTCTGGAAGCTCAGGTGTTAAAGGAACAGATAACATACAAATAATTATGTATAAACATGAAATACAGAGGGAGAGCTATGGTGTGAAGACATCCTTATGTCCCCACTCATATCCAAAGTCACTATTTTCTATTTATCCAAAACTAGAAATTTTATTCATGATTTAGAAGTATAAGTCAATTTAAGGTCACCTAGTCTCACTGCCTCATTCTACTGATAAAAAGATATCCATCTCTACCTGTCTTTATGGGAGGTTTGAAACATGCAAAGCATTCCTCTGACCAAAAAAACAGTGCTGGATTTGAGGAATACTTTTAGATACTAATTTCCTACCTTGATGTACCATGACATTTCATGATAAATTCATTGTTATTCTTAATAATGTTTGTGAGTCCTTTCAATTTCTTTTACATCGGAAACTGCTTTCTGAAAGGTCTGGTTTCAGATTTTGAAAATGTTCGTTCCAAAATGGCATTTGTTTGCTACAGTATATAAAGCAATAGAATAGTCATCAGGAGCTGTGGGTTGTAATTCTGACTCAGCCTAACCTTTTGCAAGATTTTGGATAAATTTCTCCCCTGTTTAATACCCTCATTGTCAAATGAAATTAGTAAATTAATGAGCTCTCAAGTTTCTTCCAGCTCTGACATTCTGTACTTTGGTGAATAATTCTACTTCCTTTAGCATTGTGCTACTGTGTGGTATAATGATAAAAGACTGAACTTAAACCTAAGAAGATCTGAATTTAAGTCCTATTTTGGACATATACAGGGGCTATAATCCAGAGCAAATCAACATTCTAGGCAACTTCCAAAGACTAAAAGTAGAAGAGAAAGCACCAGACTGTATTAATAGAGGCAGTTTCATTACTCACCACTTTCCTACATCAATAAAAAACCTTTAAATTCCAGCACTTTTGCTATACATAAAACCCATGGCTATAGTTGATATTATAATCTTACACTACGTTTGTGAGTTATTGTGCCCTTTAATATATCTTTGTTCCATATGAAAGTTAATCTTATGAAGTGGCTACACAGCATTATGGACAAATGATCAGTATGTTTTTGGTAACAATTTTAGAAAGTATATTTGATGAATGGCAAAATTCTCTCTTAATTTTGTTGTCATAATCATAAAATTGATGGGTTCAAGCCTTCATGAGGTCAGTCTGCTTTCACTGATGGGAAGGGAACATTTCCTAGACTTGGATGGATGAAAAGACTCTGGGCAGTCATTACATGAGTTTCATGAAGGACTAGAAATAACTCCACTGAAATCTACATAAAGACTGGCAGATTTTTGATATAATCCTACCCGTTTTCCAGTTTTATTTTGTTTTTTTGTCCAATCATCAATTAACTATATTGGTCATATTTTTTTCTTACATCAAATTTCTCCCCTTGAAATAATTTAAGCCTATTCCCATAAATCTTTGAGTTGTAAGAAAAAATAAAAATGGTGCCTTTTTTAAGCTGATGATTTGCTAGGATAAAGTTGTATAGAAGCACTACTTACATGGTATCAGGACAGGTAATTGAAATGTGAATATTTCATGTATCATAAGGCCTATTATGCAGGTTAAAAAGAAAAACTTCACATAATGTCTAATCAATATCATCTCAAACAATGAGAAAATCACCAAGAAAAAGCAGGAAGAAAGGAAAATCAATCAAGCTGAACTTAAATGACATAAGGAAATCCTTGGGTCAAAATTGAATTTATTTATCTAGATCATGTTTGCAATTACTTCAGGGTGAATGTTGATAAACTATATTTTAAAGACTCCTTTTCATCATTCTGATATATTAGTTACAATGTAAATTTCTGCCACTCCAAAGAACCATTCTCATGCATAGTGATGAATGGTTTACAAGCAGCTGTCCAGCTATGTTGAGACTAGAGGAAACTGAAACAGAGAGTTGATCCCACATGGAAAGGCATAAAAATAGCAATACCTGAGTAGAACACTAAGTGAAATCTATGTTGAAATTGCATTTTATCTTTATATTGAATGGAGAAAGGGAGATATTTATGCAGTTAATGAGTGTTTAAAGGAAAGTGGAAATTGGGCTTACCTCATGGCTGAAGAAAATTCAAAAACACATTGAAGGTGTTAGAAAATGTCAGATAAAAAAAAGCATGCTTTTCCTGAAGTAAGATGATGATGATGATTATATGTGGAGGGGGGAAGAGGAAATGGAAGGGTGTTTTGTTTAACTTTGTTGGGAGAAACATTCATTGAGAAGAGATTTCACCAACCAAATATTTCCATTTTTGGTATAATAAAACTGTCAAAATTTGATTTTGAACTAACAAAACTTTTAATTTGGCTGAATTTAGTTCATATCTTTATTTTCTTTTCTTTAGTGAGCAAGATACTCTATTGTATGTTGGATATTGTGGGCATACACTGACAAAAGAAAGTGTGGCAAGCTACTTATATGGCTTCAAATAATCATTCCTCAGTGACTGAGTTCATCTTACAACGTTTCTCTGAAAATCCTCAGGTTCAGATGATTGTCTTCTGCCTCATCTTAGGAGTTTATATAGTGGCATTCACAGGTAACTCACTTATTATCATTGTGATTAGTCTAAATCCAGGCCTCCATACTCCCATGTACTTTTTTCTTACAAATTTGGCCTTGTTGGATATTTTCTTCTCCTCCACTGTGGTGCCTAAATTGCTGCAGAACCTAATAACCAAGAACACCATTTCTTATGGGGGCTGCATTGCTCAGATATATTTCCTAACTTTGTGTTTAGGGGCAGAGCTCTTGCTTTTCACAGCCATGGCCTATGATAGATATGCTGCCATCTGCCAGCCCCTTCACTATACCACTATCATGAGCAAGACAGTTTGCTGTCTCATGGCATCTACAGTGTGGGCTATCAGTGTGACCAATACAACAATTCACATCATCATAACTGCTCACTTGTCTTTCTGTGGCCCCAATGTCATTGATTATTTCTTTTGTGAGATTCCTCCATTATTGCCTCTTTCCTGCTCCTCAACCTATGTCAACAAGATAATGTTAGTTGTGGCAGACATGTTCTTTGCTATTTTGAATTCTCTGCTTGTCCTGGTGTCCTATGGTTTCATCATCTCCAGCATCTTGAAGATCCGGACCAAAGAAGGGAAGAAGAGAGCATTTTCCACTTGTTCTTCCCACCTTATTGTGGTCAGTATATATTATAGCACTATAATTTATGTATATATTATTCCTGCTTTTGGTCAATCTCTGAACAAAGCCAAACTAGCTTCAGTGTTTTATACTGTAGTTACGCCAGCCTTGAACCCTATGATCTACTCCCTGAGAAACAAGGATGTGAAAGTAGCACTCAATAAATTGTGTTCATTTCTTAGGAAATAATTAGCCATTTTGCAAAATGATACAGTTCAGGAAATGCGATTAAGAATATTTTTGAAAAAATAAATTCTCCATGTATCACAAACTGAACAAATTTTAGGTCTAGCTTGTTTAACCTCTGAAATACCATTTTCTAAACTTTCTGATGCCTTAATTTAGAAGCTGCTAAATCCTGTGTTATCCTGATTGTGTTTCCACTGTTGTGTTTAAATTGTTTCTTTCTGGATACTTGCAATATATGCTCCTTGAGCTAGAAACTTTGGAATTTGAATCAATATTCCTAGGAGTTTTCCTTTTAGGATGTCTTTCAGGAGGTGATCATTGGATGTTTTGTATTTCTATTTTACCATCTGGTTCTAGAATATCCGTTAAGTTTTCCTTGGTAATTTTTGAAAGGTGATATCTGGGTTTTTTTTTTGATCATAGCTTTCAGGTTGTTCAAACCATTTTAAATTATCTCTTCTGGATCTATTTTTCCAAGTTAGTTACTTTTCTAGTGAGATATTTCACATTGTCTTCTATTTTTTTTTCATTATTTTGGTATTCTTTTTCATATCTTGCTTGTTAATACATCCATTAGTGTACATTTGCTCCAGTCCAATTTCTAAGGAATTATTTTCCACATATATGTTCCACTCACCCTGTGCTCTCTGTCTCTCTCCCTCTGTCTATATGTGTCCGTGTGTTTGTGTGTGTGTGTGTAATCCCACCAACTACGCAGATACTGAAAAAAGTTTCAAGAGTTACAAATATTGTCTTTCTGTGTAGGCATGTAAGCAGTTCAACTTTAGTAAATCCCTCATGATTTCTCTTTCCTGTTTGCCTTTTCGTGCTTCTCTTGTTTCTTATGTTTGAAAATCAATTTTTTTTCAGCTCTGGTCTTTTCATCAAGAATGATTGAAAGTCCTCTATTTCATTGAAAGATCATTTTCCCCCTGAAGTATTGTACCCAGTTTTGCTGGATAGGTGATTCTTGGTTTTAGTCCTAGTTCCTTTGACTTCTGGAATATCATATTCTACACCCTTCAATCCCTTAACATAGAAGATGTTAGATCTTGTTTTATCCTGATTGTATTTCCACAATAATCAAATTGTTTCTTTCTAGCTGCTTGCAATATATTTTTCTTGACCTGGTAACACTGGAATTTGGCTACAATGTTCCTAGGAGTTACCCTTTTTGGATCTCTTTCTGGCCTGAGTCCAGAGCTATGGAAAGATCCCTCTCCCTTCTTGGTCAGCAGATAAAACTCTCTCACTGACCTTTGGCACCTGTGAGTTGAGGGATCTGCAAACTACCTCTACTGCTCTTGGGGGTTCTCCCCTGAGGCCTTCTGCTTACTCCAACCTTCCTCCCATCATTGTGCCACGTGGTCAAGGTTGGTATGGGCTCTGGTCCACAACTGGTGCAACAGACCTTTCTCATCAGCCTTTCGGGTCACCCTGGGTTGGAAATCTCCTCCACTCTGTTGTTCTGTGGCTTCTGCTGCTCTACAATTTGTTGAGAGCCTTCCTTCACAGGTGTTTTATGGGTTGTGGGGGAAGAGGCAGTATATGTGTGTCTTTCTACTCTGCCATCTTGGCTCCATCCCTGTCTTACTTGATTTTCAAAATCCTTTGTGAACTATTTCATGGCCTGTGACCATTTCATATTTTTTTGAAAGCTTTGAATGTAGGAGCTTTTCTTTGTTATCTTTTTCTGGTTGTTTATTCCTTGTCATCAGTAAGACACTATCATTTGATATTTCCCCACTGCTTGCTTATGTTTCCTTGACTTTTTACTTCTTTGTTAAGGTAGAACTCTGCTTCCAGTGCTGAGGGTATACTTTCCCAAGCATTAGTAGCTTTGTGAAGCTGTTTTCAGAGATATTTCTAGATGGATGCAAATTTGCCATTCTTCCAAGATTACATGATCAAAGGAGAGGTGTTGAGGCTTCTCCTAGCCTGTGCTCTCATCTTTAATTGACAACAAAGATTCTTTCTGCCTTAGAACTGGGAAGAGAATTCCCTCTCTAATGTTACCACAAGGTCAGCCATGCCAGCACTTCTTCCCAGTTCAGGACTACAACTCTGTATTATGCCCTAGATCTAAATAACGCCAAAGCAAGGGAATATTGCCTCAGCACCAGTAAAGAGATTTCTGCAATCCCACTCTGATCAATCACTCAATACCCTCACTGTCTGTGGGCCCAGAACTCCAAAAGCAGCTGCTGCTGCCACCATCTCACTACCCTAGGCCTCAGGCTGTTCCTATGTCAACCATTTCCAACAGATCTTTCCTACTGACCTTTTGAGTTGTCTTTGCACTTCTGGGTTGCAAAGTCTGGAAACCCCCTTTGCTGCCAGGGATTCAATGCCCTAGAACCTGTTCCAATTTCGATAGGCCCACATCACTGCCAGTGCAACCCATGCTGGACTAAGTCTTCTGTCAGACTCATGCAGCAGACTTTTGCTGTCAAACTTCTGGGGAACTCTTGGGCTGGAAATTTGTTTCAACTTGTCAATCTGTGGGTGCTATTGCTCTAGAATTTGTTTAGAGTAATTTTTACAGATATTTGGAGGAGTTTGGGGAAGAGCTCAAGAAAATCCCAGCTTTTACTCTGTCCTCTTGACTCCACCCCTCTTGAAGACTTTTAGTGAAGGAAAAGTCACAATGATTCCGAAGAATAGCACAGAAACAAAGTGTCATACTATGTCAGATCTATTGTATAAACAGAACAGAATTTTGTGGCTGAGACATATACTAAGAGATAATTTCTTTGAAGGTATGTCAAATACCTTCTCTGATGTCAAATAATTAGGTGAGAATTACTGGAATTTTTATTGTGAACTTCACAAACTTCAGGTGCAATGGAAAAGGTCTCAATTAGGTCTCTTCCATCACAAGAGTACTTCAGTACTTTACACAAGAGGTGTAAAGAAAAGCCTTCTTCTTACTCTTTCTCTTCATCTAAAGGAAACGATTTCAGCTAAGGCTGATTGCACTAGAGAACTTTGGTTATTGTAACAAAGGAAAAGTCATAAATAAAGAATGCTAATATGAAGGATGGCATCCCAGCTTGATTCCACCTAAAAATCAACTCCTGAGGCCTCAGAAACAGAAATTAATGATGAAACAGGAAAGAAAAATTCATTTATCATCCCAGGAATGATCAAAACACTAACTCAAAAGACAGAAATAACCAAAAAAAACCCCATTATCAGAACCCTCAAGGAAAATCAAATATGCCCTCAAAAACAAATAGAATTCTTCAGAAAAGAATGGTGCATTTTGTAAATTCTAAAAGAAATGAGAGATAAGGAAGGAATAAGCATTTATATAGTGGCTACTGTGTGCCAGACACTGTGTTAAGCACTTTTTGTAAATATCCTCTCATTTGACTCTCTCAACAACCTGAAATATAAATGCTATGAATATCCACATTTTGCAGATGAGGAAATCGAGATGATATAGAATTTAAGTTATTTGCTCAGGATAATATTACAAGTCAGTGTTTGAGGCCAAATTTGAACTCAAGGCTTCCTGATTCCAAACCTAGTACTCTACCCACTACCCCACAAGCTGACTTCAAGAAAAGGAGGAAAAAGTCAAAAATAAACACCTGTAGTTTAATAGAAGACTTCCATAAAGCCATACTCTAGTAAAAATTAAGTAAAAATAAGAAAGGACCACATTAATAATTCTAAGATTAAACATGAATTCTTTAAATAAAGTCAAAAGAATGACATTTAAGAGAATGTAAGATATTTGGTATAAAAAATAACTGAACCATCAAAGCAAGAAAACTGAACATTATTGTGTAACATTTACAAAGGAATTACTTGGTGGGTAACAAATACCCTCTGGGATTTTTAGTTTTTCACAAGAAAAACTAAGTAGAACTCAGCCTTAGTTGTGGGTGGGGTTGGAGACTTTTTTTACTCACAGTGTGATTTTTGAGATTCTAAAAAATATGGGTCTTTTTTTTTTTAAATAAATCTGATTTGTGCTTCATGAGTCAGATTGCAATAAAGTGACCTGAACTTCATAACAAAAACAATAAAACTAAATTTGATATCATTTTTCAAGAAATTTTGAAAGAAACTGTCTAAATATATAAAACTAAAAGGGAAAATTGATAATACAATACACTTATCTAAAAGAAATCCCAAAAAAATAACTCCTGGATATGTTATTGCCAGTATACAGCATTTCCAGGATAAAAAAGAAAAAAGTTACTAGCAGCAAGAAAGAAGGAATTAGAATATTGAAAAACCACAACCAAGACTGAACAAAATACAGTAGCTATATCTTCAAAGAAATGGAGAACCTGGAATGAAATATTCTGTGAGAGAAAATACAAAGATCTACGATTGAGAATACCTTACACAGTAAAATTGAATATTATATCCTATTAACAAAATAGGACTTTGGATGAAAGAGATTTTAAATTATTCTTGACAAAATCAGAGCTGAAAAGGAATGTTTAAATATACATAGAACTGCTTTTATTCTAATGTAAACAGAAGAGAATATTAAAAAAAATCTTTTGGAACCCAATTATCAGAGGGATCACAGAGGAAGTCAGCTGAGACAAAGACCTATAAACAGTTGTGTTTTGAAGATGTAAGAAAAAAGAGGTAGTTGGAAAATGTACGTTAAGGGGAGATGAAAGAAAAATGGGAGCTTTGTTAAGACATAATCAACTTTTTAAGTGTAAATGTGTACAAAACTGTATAGAGTGGGGAAATTGAATGTCCCTTGAACTACACTTTAATCTAAACAGGTGAAAAGACAGCAGAATACAGAGTTTAGTGTATAAATACATTCAACTGAACAGGGATACAAAAAAGAAAAAGAAAGAGGGAAAGGACAAATACAAGTTGGAAGATGATATGTGTTTTTAAATATAACAAACCTGAAGTTTGGAGAGGGGACAGTGAGGGAAAGGTTAAAAGTGGGGAAAAGAGTAGTATCTTTAAATAAACAGGAAAACGAGGATCCAAGATGGTGGAGTAGAAAAGCACACATATGGAGGTTCTCCCCACACAGTACATAAAATACCTGTAGAGAGGGACTCTCCACAAATGTTGGAGCAGCAAAAGTGGAGAATAACAGAGTGGAGGAGATTTCCAACCCAGGGTGACCTGAAAGACCCTTGGAAATGTCTGTTGTACCAGATTCAGAGCAGGGCCCAACCCAGCCTTGACCATGTGATGCAGCTCCTGAACAGCCCTCTGGGGCAGATTCTCCAGTCCTGGAATCCCCAGTCACAGAAGCAGCAGAAGTCCACAGATCCCTCAACCGACAGGCACCAAAGGTCAGTGACAGGGTTTTTTTAGCTGGCCAAGAAGGAAGAAGGGCCTTCCCATGGCTCTGGCCTCAGGCAGCAGTCACAGAGGCCACATTGGGAGGCCATAGCAGCCCGCATCTATTGTTGGATTGTAAAAACCCCTGGGAGCACTGAGGAGTTAATTATTACCTTGACCATGTGTAAAGGCCCTGAGGGAGCTGGTCTTTGTCTCACACTGAACAGTGGCCCTCCACCCACAGTTTGACAGAATCCCAGCCCCCCAGTATTGGCTTGGCAAATTTGGAGGCCAGGTGGTTGTGGAGAGGAAATACTGCTAAGATTCTGGGCACAAAAACATCTTCCTGCTCCCAGACCAGTGTACACGTTTGATTGTGCCACCTTGGAGGAACTAAGACCTTACAGATTTCCAGAGTGTATGCTACTCTTTGCAAAGGACCCAAAAGTCAAGTAATTGGTTGGTAAAATGCTCAAAAAGGGGGAAAAAATAAGACTATAGAAGGTTGCTTTCTTGGTGAACAGATATCTTCTCCCATTCTTTTAGATGAGGAAGAACAATGCTTACCATCAGGGAAAGACATAAAAGTTAAGGATTCTGAATCTCAACCATCTAAAATAAACAGATGGAGGCTAATGAATTTATTAGAAACCAAGAAATCACAAAACAAAACCAAAAGAATGAAAAAATGGAAGGTAATGTGAAACATCTCATTGGAAAAACAATTGACCTGGAAAACAGATCCAGGAGAGACAATTTAAAAATTGTGGGACTTCCAGAAACCACGATCAAAAAAAGAGCCTGGACATCATCTCTCATGAAATTATCAAGGAAAACCGCCCTCATATTCTAGAACCAGGGGGCAAAATAAATATTGAAAGAATCCACAGATCACCTCCTGAAAGAGATCCAACAAAAGAAAATCCTAAGAACATTGCGGCCAAATTCCAGAGTTCCCAGATCAAGGAAAAAATACTGCAAGCAGCTAGAAAGAAACAATTCCAGTATTGTGGAAATACAGTCAGAATAACACAAGATCTAGAAGCTTCAACATTAAGGGATTGAAGGGCGTGGAACATGATATTCCAGAAATTAAAGGAGCTAGGACTAAAACCAAGAATCACCTACCCAGCAAAACTGAGCATAATACTTCAGGGGAAAAAATGGACTTTCAATGAAATAGAGGACTTTCAAGCATTCTTGATGAAAAGACCAGAGCTACAAAGAAAATTTGACTTTCAAACACAAGAATGAGAAGCATGAAAAAGTAAACAGCAAGGAGAAGTCACAAGGGACTTACCAAAGTTGAACTGTTTACATTACTATATGAAAAGATAATATTTGTAACTTCTGAAATTTTTCAGTATCTGGGTAGTTGGTGGTATTACACACACACACATACACACACATATGTACACACACACATGTACAGGTGTGCACGCATACACACACACATGCATGCACACACAGAGACAGAGAGCACAGAGTGAATTG